>CATKRY010000104.1:0-66688 GCA_949775005.1 Orthosia gothica
TACTATGAGAGGGAGATGTCAATGTAACCATATAAACTTGTGTTCTTTTATAATAAAGGGCAGTATAGCAACAGCATTCGTTGTATCACTTACTCCTAATATCACTCATCCGTACATGGCGACCGTGACAGCGTAAACGCTAGCAGCGTATGTTTACATTTCTTTGACCAAAACGGGTGTCGCAATGTATTGTAACGAGACCAATCTCGTACTGGGACTTAGCGTGGTCACTATTCTATTTTGTGAATATTTACCACGACAATCACAAAATGGGTACAACTAATACGAAGGAAGAAGTTATAGTTCCACAAAACGCAGCAGGTGGAAGTAACAGCGCTGACATCACGCAGCTGACGATACATGCCAGCACAACAAACATCATTTTAATCGTGTTACTTCTTATAGCATCGTTGGCGTTTTTGTATGGTATCTTCAGAATCTACAAGAATTGCCATCAGAAATGGATGGGTAATGAGATCAGGAAGGACAGATTACGATGTTCTATATGGAGACGTAGAGCTGACGCAGAGGAAATGCGGACGAATGCCAGAGGCTACAAGAAGGACACTGAGGACGTCATCTGAAGAGTTAAAAACCCAGGGTTTACGAAGAAAAGTGCGCGAAAGTTGTATTCGTTACGTGTCAGTGCGTGGTTATATATAAGGTGTTGTCTATTCTCTATTAGTAGTAAACGTGTAATAGCATAAAATATACATGACATTATTTTAGTGGACTAAAATAAGTGACAAATGAAAAAAAAAAATGAACGCTGGAGTGTATGCAGTATAAAATAATGGTATGTAATTCAGTACCTACTAAGAAAATAGAAATAAGTATTTATGTTAAATGGCAGAAAACTTAAAAACATTGTACGACAAGTTAATTGAAATCAGAAAATATTTGATAAAGATAGGTCCAGATAGAAGAAAAGGTAACATTATAGTCGTAAAATTAGCAGAGGCAGACAACTTACTAAAAGAGTACAACTTATTTTTAGAATATTATTCAAAATCGAAAAGCACCGTATGTGAGAGTGAATGTTCGCATATTCACGAGCTTTGCGCAAATTTTGATCATTTATATGAACAAATATTAGAATTGTGCTCACAGAAACCTAGTACGGCAGATAAAATGGCAACTACTTGTAAATTTGATTTAAAAGTTGCTTTAAGTTTATTACCAGTTTGTACAGACGATGAGGCTAGCGTAAAGCAACTTATAGATGGCATAGAGTATTACAAAACAGAGTTAGACGAAAATTCACAAGGAAAACTGTTAAATTTCGTATTAAAAAATAGACTCTCACAGACCGCAAAATTGAAATTAGCGACTTCATATGTCAATATTGACGACTTTATAGCTGACTTGAAGATTCAGTTATTGCCTAAAAAATCGGCTACAGCAATTCAACGAAAGCTGCAAAGTCTTAGGCAAAACGATTTATCAATCGATGATTTCGGCAAAAAAATTACGGAATTGTTTGTTGATTTGACGATCTCTCAATCGGGGGCCAACGAGGCCAGTTTGAAAGTTTTAAAGCCAATTAATGAGAAGCAAGCTATCAAATGTTTCTCAGATGGATTGAGAAATCGACGACTTAGTACAATAATTTCAGCCAGAAATTTTACATCATTGAAAGATGCAGTACAGGCGGCCATCGATGAAGATATAACAAGTCCATCAACATCTTCCGATATTTTAACGATGAATTATAGAGGGAGATCGTCTTATAACTGGTCACAGCGGAGAGGCCGCTTCTCATACGCAGGTAGAGGACGCGCACGTGGCAATCAACAGGTTATCCAAAACCAAGACGAACAGCAGGATCAGGTTCGGAGAGGATCGCAGGCAAGCTGGCGCCGGTCCACCCGACCATTTCATGGAAACAGAGGTAGGTCCAATTATAGCACCTCCAGGGATCAACACATACATACATTGGATGACTCAGAAACGCAGGAAAATACAGAAACAGAACAGCGGAATGAGGACCAGTTTTTTCGGGACTAAAAATATAATTTTATCATGCAATAACGTAGGCTACGTAAATATAAAATCGCATAACCATTATTCATACCAATTATTAGTAGACACCGGTGCATCCATATCTGTCATAAAGTATAAACAAATTCTCGACCAAAACATTCCAATCCATATCGAGAAGACACTTGTAAACGGCATCGGGGGCAAAGTACAGGCTATAGGATATGCTTATTTGCGCCTAGTTATTGGAAATCAGACCCTACAACATAAGTTCTATGTTTTTAAAACATTGCCTTGTAAAGGTAGTGGCATACTGGGACAAGACTTTTTAAGCAAGTATAAATCAGTATTAAATTACGGTAACCAAACTTTGTTACTATGGAATAACAACTCAAAGGTATCATTACCATTAATAATGACAAACAATCATTTTAATATACCGGCAAGATCAGAGTCTATTCACTTTATTCGAACATGTGAGATAGAAGAATGTGTAGTTAATGGAACAGAACTGCGAAAGGGGATCTTTGTTGCAAATACTTTAGTTAAGCCCACGAATGGGAAAATACCAATTAGGATTTTAAACACCACGGAGACAGATTTAGTCTTGACAACAATTAGTCCAACACTTTACAAAGCAAGCGAGTATGATGTATGTTCATTTCAAGAAACCAATAATAATGCTGATCGTGTCAGAAAGGTATTCGCTTCGCTATCACTGAAACATTTAAATAAAGAGGAGCAATTGTCCATAGAGTCCATTTGCGCAAAATATGCAGATATTTTCTTCCTACCGGGTGATAAATTAGGAACAACTAAATTATATGAACACTCAATAACATTGAAACCAAACGTGGCACCAGTGTACGTTAAGCCCTACAGAATGCCGCATTCACAGAAAGCCGAATTAAAAAAACAAGTGGACAACTTATTGGAACAAGAAATTATTGAACCTTGTTCCAGTGAGTGGTCCAGCCCAGTACTCCTAGTGCCTAAAAAATAGGATACTAGAAGGTAAAATTACATACGAAGGTGAGGATGTCACAAAAAAAGCAGCTCAAATTTATTATAATAAGTATAAAACTAATAAATATTAATTTATGTAATAATAATTTTTCATTTTTATTATTGAACCTCATTGATTATGACCTTAATACAGACTTGCTCTACAAATTGTCCTGATTTATCTATTTGTTACTTTTGTCTTCGATATAGAAGCAAGAGTGCTATCTAAATATGAGAAAAATACTAGGACAACAAGTGCAGTGAGAAATCTGTAAATTGAATATGAATAGTAAATCCCAAATCCTCATAGTAAGTACGCATACCTAGGTATGTAGATGTAGAACCTTAGTTCACCCACCAAACTGAAGGTGGCAGCACTTTCCATACATGCAAATTTTACCACAGAGTTGTTACTCTTTCTCCGTATAGTTACTTTACTCTTTGGAGCAAGTGGGTATAATGACTAATAAGTAGCAAACAGATGTTTTTTGCAATGAATAGGCGCGTGACCTTGAAGCTCGCTCGCTAACAAAGAAAGCGTCAGCCGGTGCGATGATAAGAAACCGGTTTCATGCAGCTTTAAACTAATATGAACACACTATACAAAGTTGTAAAATAATCACTTGATGACTCAAATTTGAATCTGAACTGAAAACGGTTGCAACGGAAATTTTTGAATTTTGAATTCCAACTGGGATTTTAATTGAAAGGATTTTGGAACGATACACAAAAATGCTTATCTTTATCCACAAGGCGGACTGTATTGATTCCCACGAAGCAAATAGATGTCTCGGCGGGTTCGACCAACGTAGTCGAGACTTGACCACCGTCGACGTGAAGACCTCGGGAACTTGTAGACGTCCTCTCCTCGCTTATTCTAGGCGACTCCAACTCCAAAATGGTCTGCCGTTGGATACAGCTTGTAGTGACACGGCGCTTTTGGAGACTCGTCGATCAAAATCCACCAACGTCGCCTGTACTGCCACCGCGCGAACGTCTTCTTTGTTCGTAAAAAATACGTTACGCGGATTTAAAATTGAAGGTCGAAGGACCAAAATGTTTAGGACCTAATTAAAGGTTTATAAAATGAGACTAAAGTGGACTGTAAAACACTTATATTATGGTTCTGAAGGACAGTATAATGTTGGAAATGACTTAGGACAAGTAATGTGCGCGCGCGTCGTCGACCGTGCTCGGTGGTGGAGTGCGGTGCGGGCGGCCAGCCCGCTGCCGCGGTGTCGTCCCGCGCCGCGCCGCGCCTTGTCTATGATTCACGTCTTGTCTGCGTGAACAGATGTCATAGTCTGATAATAAATGTATTTCCGGTCTGAAATAGTTAACATCTACTTGTGTTTCACGAGTATTTAATATTTGTATACAAATTTGTTCATTGTTTGGTTTACATATACTTCCGGCTATAAAAACTCCGTCGCATAATTGATACGGTAATATTACGCAGTCCTCGTTAAAACTACTGTCTAACATAACTATTTTTTCACATCTCGGTGGTATTCTTAAAAAACAAGTTTTATTTAACGAACTATTAATCATGGGCAGGGTTATACTATTGTCATGTTTCTTTAAAGTTATCGTATTATTTTCAAAATTCAAAATAGCGCTATATTTGCTCATAAAATCTCTGCCAATTATACCATGTTGTAAACCTGGTAAGTTGCGCATAATGTAAAATTTGTTTACAAATTCCTGTCCATTTGCGATCAATGTAACATAAACGTAGCCTGAAGTTTGCACTTTGCTCCCAATGCCATTTATGTAAATGCGTTCCGTTTGGACTGGAATATTCCAACGTGCCACAGTTTCATATTTCAATACTGATAGTGATGCTCCTGAGTCTATAAGTAATCCATATTTGGCACCCTGTACTAAGAATTCCACCGAGTTGTTATTGTTACAAGCAAATATAAAATGATTATCGAAAAAACTGTAATGGTTCAGTAATTTGTCTTTCTGTAGGTTGGGGAGTTCGATTCTGGTCAGTTAAATCGATACTATTCATGGCATTTTCTATGACATGTACATTACCATTGCGCGTGAAAGTCCGTCCAGGCCTACCACGAGATGAACCCCGGATGTGACCACGATTATTGCTAGACTGTTGTTGAATTCTTTGGTTTTGCCTATGATTATGAAAAGAACCTCTACTATTCCCTCTCTGTATAAATCGATTGTTATTTGAACGATTAGGGCGTCTATTATTATTATAACTATATCCGCGATTATTAAATGATCTGCCTTGGTATCCGACATAAACAGAAGCGTCAGTATTTTGCCGACTGCATGACAATTCCTCATCCTTGGCTGCTCTTATTGTATCTTTCAGGTTATCATAATTACGCGCTGCTAAAATAGTGCGGATTTCGCGGTTTCGCAAGCCATCAATGAAACATTTTATTGCAATCTTCTCATTTTGAGGGCGTAATATTTTATGTGCATTTTGTTCATCACCCGCTTGCGCGACCGTCAAATCCACAAAAAGCTGTTCGACCTTGGATTCATACTTTTCTATAGAAAAACCGTTTTGGTTTATTTGTGTTAACTCCTTGTGTATTGCTGTACTAGACTTCTTTGTAAGAAGGTGTTGACGCATTTCAATTATAAGTGACTCACAACTATCATAAGAGGTCGACAATCTTAATTTTGCGCTCTCGGTTAATCGGGTTTTTAATATAAACTTAACTAGCATTTTGTTGCCTTCTTCGGTGAGTGAAGAACTGTATAACTCTATGGTATCTATTAAACTTTTCGTGATATTTTCATCACCATTCATAATTGGTAGTAGAGCCACGGCAGTCCTATAATTAAAAGCCTCCATATTGCCTACCTCGGTTCTAGTCTTGACCGTATTCTGAGCACTTGGTTGAGAACTGTACGTTTTGGAGCAAAATGATTCTATTTGAGTATAAGTCTTTTCAAATAAATCACAGTACGACTGTATTTCCTGTAAAACACTTGTACTAAGTTACTTACTTTCAATCGGTCTCGATAAAGTTTTAATACAACCATCAAACTGATATTTTAATAACGTTGCTTCCTTCAACTTTTGTTTCAGAACAGTTTCTGTTCTTTTAGGATAACTTAGTTTTATTAAATTATGTTCAATATTTTTTAATTGGTCATATAACAAGTTAAGCTCATCTGCCATTACCAAACCAAATAAGATACATAAAAGATTTACAGATTATTTGACAGTATGTACTTAAACAAAAATATATTGTCCATTAATCGTTCGGTAACTTTTCATGTTTCACTCAACGATAGAACACCACTTCACTTATCACTGAATATATTTTTAAACACTTACTGCGGTTTCTGGGCTCTGATACCCGTCTCCTGGCGAGTCTCCTGGCGCTGCTGGCGGCATTCGTAACAAACACGAGCCTCCGGGATCGGTCGACGAAACGAACGTGATAGGTTTTGTGTGAAAACCTCATTCCTTATCCATGAATGATGACAATTTCGGTACAGTTTATACACCGCATAAAGTCCAGCTACTCCAAGTAAGGTGCACATGATAAACATCACGATACTAATGTTCGATAAGTGGTACTCTTGCATAGAAGCAGAATTTAAACCACCCGATGCACTTTGTGTTATAAAAACGTCTTCTTTTTGTACATCTGACCGGCACATTGTAGAGAAAACAAAAACTCCCGTTTTAAAAGACAAAAGATAATCACTTATATCATAGTCTATTAATGTCTTTCAAATAATTAAGTAACGCGGCCGAACGCGGCACCCGTCTCGGATGGCAGGGTCGCCATGTAAGGTTGTGAGTCCGGGGAGATGAGTTAAACAAGTCTCTTCATTAGAATCTCCTTTATTACTGCCTTTAATCATAGAGTACAATTGTTTATATACGTGTTGATAGGTACATTAGAATACATGAGCTCACATACATATGTCTTACACACTACAATAAACATAAACAAAAAAAAAACAAAAACAACAACACAAAAACAAACAAACAAAAAAAAAAAACAAACAAACAATAAACATTTCACGCGGTGGTAAATCTCATACAAAAGCAGCATCGTTTCGTGACTTGCGCATCGGAAAGCCAACTTCGGGGAGGCCCAGAGGTTTGGTGAGCACCCATAATGCATACTGTGTACGATTGTATCGTTTCTTTCCTTGGGGATCGGCACTGTACTCCTTAACACAGGTTATCTATTAACCTAGCTAGGAATGCAGCACCACACCCTCCATTTTATTGTAGTACACTATAAAGTGAACTATAACTGTAAACTGTCATCATGTACTACGATGTTTTTAAATGAATAAATGAAGTGGACTGTATGTAAATAAAAATAACATGCATCAAATAGTATAAAAATAAGTACTGACATTTCTGGTTACTACACGATCAAATGATAAGTATAAGATAAGTATTCTGACACATCAAGTTGAGTAGCAGAGTAGCTAGCATTGAAAATAAACAAAGAAGTATACATAG
Source organism: Orthosia gothica (assembly GCA_949775005.1). Lineage (NCBI taxonomy): Eukaryota > Metazoa > Arthropoda > Insecta > Lepidoptera > Noctuidae > Orthosia > Orthosia gothica. The sequence goes on from CATKRY010000104.1 coordinate 7,460, forward strand.
GTACATAGTTACACGCTTTGGCACGCAGGTGGCCAAGTACATATTGTTATCTCGTTTAGCTACTTGCTAAAGTAAATGCAACGTATATAGCTATACATTAGTAGTTAAGTTTCTAGTCAGTCTACCTTGTTGATAAACAATATCTTCTAACATTTTACCTGACCATGTTACACACTTATAAAATAGTAGGCACACATATCTAAAGTTAAGTATAAAGGTAAACAAACTGTATTTCAAATTGCTAACAATTTATTGAGCTTCTTTAGGCAAGAATATTAACTTAGATAAAGCCCTTTTTAATTCACCTTGACCCTTACACTGCACCGTAACTACTCTTTCGTCCCAATAGTATTGTCCAGCTGGCACAATGGGCGGGAGTTTAGACAAGCTATCTATTTGTGTTAGCAATGTCGCCATTTCTTCATAGGTAAGTGTTGTGTTTTTGCTAACCCTCGCTAGATGTCTTTTTGCCGATTGTAATCCGGCTTCCCAGAGGCCACCACAGTTTGGCATTCGCGGCGGGATAAAATGCCACGTAGTTCCTTCGCATGCTAAATGTTCGGCAATTTCCTTGGAAATGCTGTTTTCACCTGCTTTGAAAAGGTCTTTGAGTTCTTTTGATGCACCAATAAAATTAGTGCCATTATCGCTGAACAAATGATGGCAATGACCTCGACGTGCAACAAATCTCCGAAATGCAGCCAGGAATGCTTGAGACGTTAAGTCTGTTACGGCTTCCAGGTGTATGGCACGGGTAGCCATACACACAAATAGACAGATGTACCCTTTAGTAGCATGGTGCCCTCGCCCTTTCGATGTTCTTATTAAAACTGGACCTGCATAGTCGACTCCACTGTTTAAGAAGGCTATCTGTGGGGTCACTCTTACAGCTGGCAATTCACCCATTAACTGGTTGTTTACTTTGCCTTTATTAATAATGCAAACCTTACAATTCCTTATGCATTTTCTTACTGCTGATTTTACGCTAATTATCCAATAATTGCTTCTTATGTATGTTATCATAACTTGTATACCACCGTGTAACGTTTGTTTGTGTGCTTCGTTAATCAACAATGTAGTGATATGTTGATTACTCGGTATTATTATGGGATGTTTTACTGTGACTGGCAAATTTGCTTGTTGTAAACGACCACCAACTCTCAGCAGATTGTTTTTGTCTAAAAATGGTGTCAAGCCAATTAGTGAACTTGATTTTCTCACCTTACCATTTTTCTTAATGGATTCGATATCTCTTTCATAAATAGACTGCTGATAGTATTTTATGCAAATTTGTAAAATAGTGTTCATTTCATTTGTAGTCAAATACCTTTCTTTGTTTTTATTGTTTAGTAATCTTCGGCAATAAGCAAGTACTCTCTTCATTCTTGTTAGATTAGAAAATCTTTCCCAAATTGGTTTTTCTTATTTTTCTGTTGTTGTAATCGTAATTTTAAAACATGCTGATTTTAATTCCAAATCTGTCTCTGTATTTTCTGGTATTTTCATGTGAACCTTATTTTCTGATAGCCATTCTGGCCCTTTCCACCACATCTTCTCTTTCTTCAGATCTGTTAGAAACATTCCTCTGGATGCTATATCGGCAGGATTTTCTTGTGATACAACATGATGCCACTGTATGTTGTTTGTATTGTCTTTGATTTCTACCACGCGATTTGCAACAAAGGTCTTCCATTTTTGAGGTTCTCCGTGAAGCCACGCCAGTACAATCGTTGAGTCTGTCCAACAGTAGGTTTGTTTGTATGGAATTTTCATGGCTGTTGTGACATGTTTTAGAAGCCTTGACAACAATAGTGCTCCACAAAGCTCAAGACGAGGAAGAGCTAATGTTTTTAGTGGTGCAACCTTGGTTCTTGAAGCAATTAGACAAGTATGTACTGTACCATCTTGTTGTTCTACTCTGCAGTATACAACGGCTGCATAGGCTCTCGTTGAAGCATCGCTAAATCCATGCAGTTGAATTGCTTTGATATTGCTGCTATACGAGTGTAACCATCTGTTTAGAGAAATCTGGTTGACATTCTCAAAATCTTGTCTTATCTTCAACCAATCTTAGGTTAATTCATTTGATAATAGTTGATCCCAGTGTGTCCCAACTAACCATAGTTTTTGAATGAACATTTTAGAAAGCACAATGCTTGGTGATATCCATCCTAACGGATCATAGAGCTTTTGTACATCTGATAATACATTTCTTTTGGTAATAATAGATGGGGGTGAATTGAGACTGATTTTGTAGAGGAATTGATCAGTACCCAGGTTCCATGTGATACCCAACGCCTTCACAGTACCATCTAGGTTTATATCAAGTTGAATGTTTGAAGAAATTTTGCTTGGATCCATCGACTTCATTAATTCGATGTTGTTTGATGACCACTTCGCCAACTCAAAACCTCCCTTGCTTAACATAGCCTCAAGTTGATTAGTAGCTTCTATGGCTTCTTCTATAGTGTCACAACCCGACATGATGTCATCGACATAAAAATCAGAAAGTGTAATGTCAGCAGATACTGGATAGCTATCTCGTTCTTCGTGTGCAAGTTGAATCAATGTCTTCACTGCAAGATAAGGAGCTGAAGTAGTCCCAAATGTAACGGTAAGTAATCTATAATCTTTTATTTCTTCATTGCTATCATTTCTCCACAGGATTCTATGAAAATCAACATCTTCCTTATTTAACATTACCATTCTATACATTTTTTTTATATCCGCAGCGAAACAGACAGCGTGCATTCTCGAGCGCAAGATTATGCTACGTAGGTCTTCTTGGAGCACTGGACCAGGTAAGAGTTCATCATTTAATAATACGCCATTTGTTCCCTTACAGGATGCATCGAAAACTATGCGGGTTTTCGTGGTTTCTTTTGAATATATTTCCTTTTCAGGTACTTCTTCTATATGACCTAAGTTTTTGTAGTCGTCTATAACCTTTTCATAATCACATTTTAACTTAGGTTGTTTAGTAAATCTTCTTTCTAATTGTATCAATCTTGTTTTAGCTATTTCTCTTGTGTTTCCTTCAGTAGATTGAAAACAATTTGTTTTAAATGGTAATTTCCCTATAAATCTTCCTTGTTCATTTCTTGTGTATGTTTTGTGATAAATGTCTTCACATAATTGTTCTTCCTTTGTGTTCTTTCGCCTTGTGGTTGTATATATCTCCCAGAGCGTTTTTAATATGTTATCGACATCTATCTGGTGATGCAAGACAAGAAATGAATGTTCATTTTGTGTTGTATTTATTTCTCCAAATAATATCCATCCTAGGGTTGTTTTTTGTGCACATGGAGACCCTGGTGGACCCTTGATTAATTCTTGTTCGACTATTCTTACATATTCTTTAACACCAAGTAGCAGATCTATCGGGCCTGGCTTGTTATACTCTGGATCAGCAAGATCAAGACCCTTCAGGTGCTGCCAGTTGTGAACAGTTATTGTTTCGTGTGGTATTCTCGTGGTCAGTTGCTTGGGCATGACGTAAGCTTCGACGTGCATGTTGAATTCTGGTTTCCTTCTCGATAATATGTTTACCTGAACCACGTGTTTAATTGGTGCTTGCATAGATCCCACACCTGTTACAGTGCCTTCAATTGATTTTCTTTGAAGTTTCAATACTTGAGTTGCCTTTTCACTAATGAAGCTAGCTTGCGAACCTTGATCTACGAGAACTCTTAACAGTGTCGCATTTTTCCCATTTCCCCTTGCTTGAACTAGTGCAGTTGCTAATAAAGCTCTTCCTGTCACTCCAACACCAACATGAAGACTTGTTATAGCCTCCTTATTGTCTTCTTGTTGTTGAGGTGTCGATGGTTGTATTGGTTCTGTGGGAGCCTTCGACGCCTCTGATTTGTGAAGCAAGGAATGATGACGTCTTCTACATATACGGCAAGTAACTGGTACCTTGCATTTGTAAACTGAATGACCCGGAAGCAGGCAGTTGAAACAAAGTTGTTTTTCTTTCACATAGTTGTTACGTTGAGTAAGATCCACACAGATCCAGAAAGTACACAACTTTTATCCTTAACGACATTCAAGGCATGGTATGATCGCTCTTTAATTGTGCGATCTTTATTTGTGCATGGTTGTATAATTTCCAGAGTTCTAAATTTAGATTCTAAAAAACCTTTTAACTCTTCCCATGATGGCACTTCTTCGGACTTTTCCTTATAAGCAAAAGTTTCCCACTCATGTGATTCTTGGTCCAACTTCTGAATCACCAGAAATATAATAATCGGATCCCAAGAATCGGTGTTAATTTTTAAGTTTTTGAGGTTATTTATGCACTCTGTCGTAGTATCTAATAATGTCTTCACGCTGTTAGCTGACTGAACGGTGATTTTCTTTTGATAAAAAAGTCTTTTCAAAACAGAGAACATAATAACACGTTTGTTGCCGAATCTGCCCTTTAACAATTGCCATGCTTGATCGTAATTACTGTCCGTAACTTGAATGTGTCGTAATATAATTTCAGCTTCACCGGTAACACTAGATTTTAAGTAATGTAGCTTTTGAACGTCACTGATTGATGTGTACGCGCCTGCTCATATTTTGAGAGCAATTCATAATTGTGTGTTTTGCGTCGCAGGCATTTTATTTTTTTTATATAAAGTAATTTGGCGGTAGGTGGTTGGCCAGAGAAAAATTCGGACTCATCATTTCGGCTCCGCAAAGGAAAGTTGTAATTAATCAAAATTATACGTATTCAAGTTATCCATGAGTTTTTCTTAAAGAAATTCCAATCTTGTGCGTAAACAAGAAATTTGGCGACCGTGACAGGACAATTATTTCAAAAATTCAGTACCAGTAACGTAGTAAACGAGTTGCATCATACTCGGCGTTATAAGAAGTCCGAAAATTGGAAGTTACTACAGTAACAGCAGCCAGGCTGGTGTTCCGTGCCAACGAATCAGCTAAAGATCGTGCCGGAGTTCCATCGAGTCATCATATCACGAAGTTAAGTGCCTTCCTTTGTTCCGTTATATCCACCAAAGTACAACCAATTTCCAAATTCCACACATAATCCGTTCCTAAAACACCTCTAGTCCAATTGTTTGACCTTTACTTGTGCTTAATTCTTAAATTTATAGGTTTATCGTGCTAAATAAGTGTATGGGTAAGGGTACCCACATAGACCGTTCCACTATAAAATTGTTGAATTTATTTTTCCAAATTCATGTCTTGTTCATTAAATTTATTGTCAAAATAGCGTATTGCTAAGTAAATAAATCATAATCCTAATTGTCATACTCCTACCTCGATATATTCGGTATTTTCCCTATATTTAAGCCGATTTGCCGAAATTTTCAGGCGTTATCCTGAGGCCCAATTCGCTTGATTGAGACTGCAGCCATCATTGCCCGCTAGCTGAGTGAGGCACTGCAGCCAGCCGAGACCAGTTTCCCAGGGATTCGCCACCGAAAGGAGGAGCGTGAGAATATCATTGTTTTATTCCTTTCTCGAATCGTTTGAACATTGTCGATATATTCAATTCCGTTAGTTGGTGGAGTAGGTATAATACTAAAGTTATACGCTTGATTTATTTGATTTACATTTCGGAATGACGCATGAGGGTGGCGATAAATCCTCTGCCAAGGGGTCTTTAAAGGAATTACTAGTAAAACGTAGTTCAATTAAAGGACAAATTACAAAATTTAAAAACTATTTAGATAAAATTAGTAAAATACCTGACTTATCGAATATAGAACTTGCCGAATTGAGTCTTAGATTAAATAAGCTTCAAGGATTGTCGACAAGGTTTGATGATTTGCAAACAGAGATTGAAGTTCTAAATGCTCCAAATATTCTAGTAGAACTTGATGAGCGAGAACGCATTGAACAAGATATAGTTCAAAATATAGCTATAGCCAAAACAGAACTACAACAATATAGTAGTGATGATGATGGTAAGCGCCGTCAATCTATTCTTGTAAATGCGGACTCGGAGCATCAAAACGTGGGTTTTAGATTACCTCAAATACAAATTTCTAAGTTTGATGGATCACACTTCCGCTGGCTCGAATTTCGGGACACATTTCTTAGTTTGATTCATAAAAATGAGCGCATTCAAAATATACATAAGTTTCATTATTTGGTTTCTTATCTGGATGGTGACGCTGCGCGTGTTATATCAAATCTCGAAGTATCTTCGGCTAATTACCAGGAGGCTTGGAAACAGGTTTGCGAGCGTTACGATAACAAAAGAATTCTCATAAATCATCACTTAGATTCTTTAATCAACATTCAACTAATCACGCGTGAATCAGACAGTTCTCTTCGATGTTTTGTTGATAACGTCACTAAAAATCTAAGAGCCTTAAGGAGTTTAGGTCTACCTACAGATCACTGGGACATGTTGCTGATATTTATTTTCTTGCTTAAATTGGATAGTCGTACCATATTGAAATGGGAAGAATATCGCAACACGATAGATTGCGTAAATGACGTGCCCACTTTAGAGCAATTTAATAGATTCTTAATTGATCGCGCTAATGTACGAGAATCATTTAATCAGAATAAATCTATAAACAATAACAATAATTCTAAATCACAACAAACCCCACGTGTCTCGTCGAATCAATCTCAACCAAATATTAATAAATATTCTTCTTCTAAATCAAACCGTAACCAAAATACCAATGTCTTTACATCTACTTCACAAGCGCGTAATAATTCTTCAACAGTTTATCTGTGTGTAGTATGCAATGGAAATCATAGGATTTATGATTGTCCAACTTTTAAATCAAAATCCTTTCAAGAGAAAATGTCATGCATATCCCAATATAAATTGTGTACAAATTGTCTGCGCCAAGGTCATCCTGCGTCTGGGTGCAGCATGGGTTCGTGTCGGCATTGCAACCAAAGGCATAATACTCTTATCCACTTATATGCCTCCATTGAGATACTCATTGGTGCAGATATCTTCTGGGATATACTAGCTTGCGGACAACGCTCGCTAGGCCCGAATAATCCTAAATTACAAAATTCTAAATTAGGTTGGCTTATAGCCGGCCCTATTAATGCACAAAAATACACTCAAAATATTCAATGCAATCATGCAATTGTTCCAAACAACAATTTGGATGAAATGCTCGCTAAATTCTGGGAAATCGAGAGTCCTCCTCAAAGAAGGATTCTCAGTCCCAACGAAATAACATGTGAAAAACACTTTCACCAAACCACAACTCGTTTGAGTAATGGCAGATTCAGAGTGAAGTTACCACTAAAGGCCTCACCCGACTGCCTCGGTGATTCTTATAATCAAGCTAAAAAACGTTTCAAAAATCTTGAAAAAAAATTTAGCAAAAACCCGACACTAAAGTCGCATTACGTAGAATTTATACGTGAATATTCAAATCTAGGACATCTCTCAGAGTCACCTGTTGCAATACCCAATCCTTCATATTTTTTATGCCATCATGCTGTATTTAAAGAGGACAGTGAGTCCACCAAGATTCGAGTAGTATTTGACGGCTCAACTCCTACAACCTCGGGCTACTCTCTAAATGACATCTTAATGGTTGGGCCTAATCTGCAAAATTCTCTATTCTCCATTCTAATAAGAGCACGTCAATATAAGTACATTTTGACTGGAGACATAGCTAAAATGTATAGACAAATTGCTATGGATCCAATTGATTGCGATCTTCAATTAATATTATGGAGAGAAGATGAGTCGCATCCCATCCAAACGTTGCGATTAGATACTGTCACTTACGGTACTGCAAGTGCCAGCTATCTTAGCACTAAATGTCTGTGGCAGGTAGGAGAAGAGTGTGATGACGAATTAATTAAATCCATAATACAAAATGACTTCTTCGTTGATGATGTCATTACAGGGTCAGACAATGAAGATCAATTAATATACATACAAAAGGCACTCTCTACTGCTCTTAATGCAGCTTGTTTTCCCTTACGAAAATACAAAACTAATTTACCTAAACTATTCAATAACATAGAAATTAATACAAAAGAAAAACTTACCTTGAGTGAATCCTCCAGTACTCTTGGTCTAGGGTGGCATCCAAGTGATGACACGTTCAGTTTTCCTGTAAAAAATAATTATATAAACAATCCAATAATTACAAAAAGATTTATAATGTCGCAATCACTTCGTACTTTTGATCCACTTGGATTAATAAGCCCCTGCATAATTCAATCTAAAATATTGATTCAAAGGTTGTGGATCAAGGGAATTGATTGGGATCAACCTGTACCTGAAGATATACAGAAAAACTGGAATGAAATTTCAAAAAACTTACCATTACTTGCAGATCTTCATATTCCACGTCGAGTAATCGGTGACTCACCAAAGTCCATAGAACTGCATTCATTCAGCGACGCCTCACAAGTTGCCTATGGAGCTTGTATCTACATGCGAACGCTGAACGAAAACGATGAGGTGACTGTGAGGTTATTATGTTCGAAATCCAAGGTGGCTCCTATAAAGCCCACCACCATACCTCGCCTCGAACTTTGCGCAGCGTTGTTATCAGCTAACTTGTGTCAGTCAGTTACTGAGTCTTTAAGACTTAGAACTACAAAAATTACGCATTGGTGCGATTCTAATATCGTACTATGCTGGATAAACAATGACCCAAGTAAACTAAAAACTTTTGTGGCGAATAGAATAGCTGAGATTTTAGATCTTACTAATCACAAGGATTGGCGTCATGTTCCCACTGACTTTAATCCCGCTGACCTAATTTCTCGAGGTGTAAATGCTCATCAGCTTCGCGACAATTTGATGTGGTGGCAAGGCCCGTCATTCTTGCACAACGATGAAACAAAATGGCCTAAACGGCATCAAAATGAAAGCATTGATCTACCTGAAATAAAGGTTCATTATATTAATTTACCTGAATCTACATTCGATTTCAAGGTATTTTCAAAATTTTCTAAATTACAAAGAATTTTTGCGTATGTTCTACGCTTTTTACACAATTCAAAACGATCAAATAGGCTTAATCGATTATCTGGCTCTTTAACAGTCCATGAATTAAGTAATTCCTTTGTTTTTATTTGTCGAGTTTCACAGAAACAATCGTTTCCTCTTGAATATAAAAGAATTCAATCAAAATTATCATTATTGCCTAAATCTAAATTATTATGCTTGTCTCCATTTTTTGAACCCACAACTAATCTAATAAGAGTTGGGGGGAGACTACATAATTCTAATTATTCATTTAATAAAAAACATCCAATACTGGATTATATTATATATTGGATTCTTCTCATTATGTAACAAAACTTTATTTTGTACACGAACATTTACGAAACTTGCATGCTGGTCCACAGCTATTGCTAGCAACGGTCAGAGAATCTGTATGGCCCATAAACGGAAGAAGATTAGCTAGAAGCGTTGTAAGGCAATGTGTTACTTGTGTGCGTGTTCGTGGGCAAACCATAGCCCCAAAAATGGGCAACTTACCAACAAATCGTGTTTCCGTTGACTTTCCTTTCAAATCTGTTGGAATTGACTACGCCGGTCCATTTTTAATATTAAATCGCAAAGGACGTGGTGCTAGGCTAGTAAAATGCTACTTATGTCTATTTATTTGTTTACGTTTCAAATGCGTTCATTTAGAACCCGTCACTGACATGACAAAAGAAGCTTTTATTATGACATTTCGACGATTCGTTGCCCGCCGTGGCAGACCAGCGGAGGTTTACTCTGACAACGGACGAAATTTCGTTGCCGCTGCTAAGGAAATTAGCAAGTTTCTAAAATTAAACAGTGAATCTCTTTCTCAGTTTGCAGCAGAGGAAGGAATAAAATTTTCATTTATACCTGCTTATAGCCCTCATTTCGGTGGAATTTGGGAAGCTGGAATAAAGGCTGCTAAATATCATGTCAAAAGAGTTTTGGGAAATTCCCATCTTTCGTTCGAAGAAATATGTACTTTATTCGCACAAGTAGAGGCAGTTTTAAATAGTCGCCCCTTGTGTCCAATGTCTTCATCCCCTGACGATTTCCTGTCCTTATCCCCAGGGCACTTCCTGATTGGCAGACCACTGAATGCGCTGCCAACTCCAGTAATTCAAGAAGACTGCAACACAACCCATCATAACCGGTACGCTCGCCTTGAGCAAATAAGGCAAAACTTCTGGAGGCGCTGGCAAAAGGAATATATTTCCGAGCTTCAGCAACGCACCAAATGGAAAATTGATGATAAGAAGCTAAACATCGGAGACCTTGTCATTGTACAAGAGGACAATACACCACCACTAAATTGGCGTCTCGGACGTGTTACCAGACTTTTCCCTGGACCAGACGGCATATCCCGAGTCGCAGACATCAACACCACCAAGGGCAGCGTGCGTCGATCTCTAGTTCGTCTGTGTCCTCTACCTACGTGTGAAGATTTTAAAGGTTGAAGATCTACGTTCTTCAACGGGGGGAGCTTATGTACGCGCCTGCTCATATTTTGAGAGCAATTCATAATTATTGTGTGTTTTGCGTCGCAGGCATTTTATTTTTTTTATATAAAGTAATTTGGCGGTAGGTGGTTGGCCAGAGAAAAATTCGGACTCATCATTTCGGCTCCGCAAAGGAAAGTTGTAATTAATCAAAATTATACGTATTCAAGTTATCCATGAGTTTTTCTTAAAGAAATTCCAATCTTGTGCGTAAACAGATGTATTGTTGTGCACAAGTGATGTAAACATGTCCTGGTATGTAGGCCTCTCCTCGTATTTTCCAGAAAAGTTTGGCAGTTCATTCCGAGGCAGTTTTACGACTGAACATTGCCCTTGAAATACTGATGAGCTTGAAGTTTCCATTGATGTTGGCCGTTGTTTGCTCAACATATCTACCAAGTCTGCTTGTAAGCAAAGGTACAAGTCTTCAACGATGAAAAAGTCTTCATTAAGAAAATATGAGATTTCACCTAGCTTGTCTCTCGGAGTACATTGTGTCAACATCTCATGAGCTTGCTTAAATGAACTCCAATACTCTTCAATGCACTTCATTCTAGCCCTTATATAACCGTCTGTAAGTCTCACTTTATTATTATTATTATTATATACTTTATTGTACACCACATAATAAAAAAACATACAGAACAAACATTTTTAAAAACAAAGTGTACAATGGGTGGTCTTATCGCACAGGGCAATCTCTTACAGACAACCTTTGGATGGACTGAACGATAGGAGAAGAATTTAGGGCTGTCAGTGTACAATAGATCATAAAAAATACACTTTAGGGCTTTTTTTAAGTTAACTTGAGTTTTTTGTATTAGTTTTGCCACGTCTTCTAGCGTATTCAAATATCTTTGTTGTTCCGTAGTTAAAGTAGCCATTGTATCGTTTTATTATTGTGGTGTGTCTGTAGGCGCTCACGCATGTGTGTGTGTGTGTGTGTCGTGTAGGACGGTCAGTCCACAATAAATGTTTGCACTAGCAGTACGTCTCTTATTTCCAATACACTACAGTGGCTAACGAGGATTGGAATAGCGTGCGGAATTGAACTTTTAAATTATCGGTCAACATGACGATAGGGAAGTTGTTAGAATTTAGTGTACGTTCCGGGAATTGGACATTATATGTGGAACGAGCTGAAATGTATTTCAAAGTTAACGAAATAAAACAAGAACTATGGCTACCCACATTAATCGCGGCTATGGGCGATGAAGCCTATGAACTATTAAGCAATTTAACGAGTCCGGCGAAACCCAGTGATACAACGTATGCTAAAGTTATACAAGTGATGAAAGACCATTTACAACCCAAACCTTCGTTTATGGCGGAACGATATCGCTTTAGACAAAGGCGGCAACAAGCGGGCGAGAGCATACCTCAATATATATCAGAATTAAAAAAGTTAGCGAGATACTGTGAATTTAAGACGGTATTAGAAGAAAATCTTCGTGATCAGCTAGTGTGTGGACTCAGCAGCGAGACGATCAGGCAACGTGTATTCACGGAGGAGAACCTAGAATATGCCAAGGCCGTAAAAATCGCATGTGCAATGGAAGCGGCGGAACGTGACGCGGCAGCGGTGGAGCGGACCGAGACCGCATCGGGCAGCACCCGTGGCGGTGGGACCGATATACTTCATGCCGAGGTGGCCAGGCGCGGGCGCGGTGCTTCCGCCCGACGCGGTGGCGTGCGCCCACCATGGTCACGGGGACCAAAAGACGGCGGCGGTGGAAACAAGGGGGATCCTTGTAATGCCTGTGGAGGTTCCAATCATCGGGTGGAGGATTGTCAATATAAACGTTACATCTGCGACAAATGTAGACAACGCGGTCACCTACGAAGGGTGTGCCCAGAGCGGCCGGCCGGAACGCAAGCAAGGCGCGCGGGTAGCGGCGGCGGCGGCGGCCTGCTGGCGCACGTGGAGGCCGGGGACCAGGCCGACATGAGGTGCGGAACAGACCGGTCTGGAGACGACGGGTCACTGCCCGAAGATGAAGAGTTGGAGATTGAGGAAGATCTGTACCAACTCTGTCTAAATGGCTATAAGCCGGTAAGTCTGTCAATTAAGATTGATGGGACTAGCATTCCTATGGAAGTAGATACCGGTTCATTAGTTTCGTGTATTAGTAAAAAAATGTACGATAAGTTTTTTTATGTTAGAACGTTAGAGAAATCAAATTTGGTGTTCAAATTTTATAACGGTGCCAAGGTTAGGCCCCTAGGAGTAATAAAACCGAGAGTAAGCTACGGAAGAGAATCAAAAAGTTTAGAACTATTTGTAATCGAAGGTGGAACTACATCTTTATTAGGACGGCAATGGCTAGCCGAATTAAAAATCAAAATACCTACATTGTTTAAAAATGTAGTTGAAACGGAAAACAAAAATTATAGTAATCAAAAATTAATGTCATTGCTTTCCAGGTATAAAGAATTATTCACGGAGGGACTGGGACGGTTCAAGGGAGGGGCGGCGCGGCTGCGGGTGCGCGAGGGAGCGACGCCGGTGTTTTGTCGCGCTCGGCCCGTGCCATACGCGCTACGGGATCGCGTCGATGAGGAGCTGGATGCCATGCTGCGCACCGGCGTCATTGAGCCGGTTGACAGCGCGGACTGGGCCACTCCACTAGTACCGGTGCGTAAGGCAGATGGGGGACTTCGCATCTGTGCGGACTATAAGGTGACATAAAATCCTGTATTGCTGATCGATAGATATCCTTTACCCCGCATCGACGATTTGTTAGTTAAACTAAATGGCGCCAAAGTATTGTCAAAAATTGACTTGTCCCAAGCGTACAATCAAATTGAGTTAGATGATCCCGATAATTTGACAGTAATTAATACTCATAAGGGCCTATTTAGGTATAAAAGATTGGTTTATGGACTGTCTTCGAGTCCGGGTATCTTCCAGAGGATAATGTCAAACCTTCTTAACGATATTCCAAATGTACAAGTATTTTTGGACGACATTATAATAGGAACAACAACGATGACACAACATTTCGAAACCTTAGAGAGATTACTCGAAAGATTACATAGCAGCGGGATTAAATTAAAGAAAAATAAATGTTTCTTCATGACAAATGAAGTTAAGTATTTGGGTTACATCATCTCCGCAGAGGGAATCAAGGCAGACCCAGCGAAAGTGGAAGGGATAGTAAACATCCCTTCCCCTAGTAATGTCACGGAGTTAAGGTCGTTTTTAAATAAAATAAATAATAAATTAGCCTTTTATTGGTTCTCATTTACATGCACTTTTTACAATAATATTATTTACATGCAATAAACTTAAAACAAAAGAATTTACATTAATTACTATAATCATTATTTTAGCCATAATTCTTATATTGCGGCATTTCATATAATTTAAGTACCGTTGATTTCGTTGATTTTAATCAGTTTTTGCGTAATTATTTAATATTTTGGTTTGGTATTAATCATAAGTTACATATTTATTTTATACTATTATTATTTAAATAAATTTATTATAGCGTAAAAAAAAAAATTATTTGAATGAGAACCCCTCTGTAGGGTAAAGGCCTCCTCCATTTTTATCCATTTCTTTCTATCTCTCGCCTTTGCTTGCCATTCGACGCCTGCTATATCTCTAATGTCATCAATCCATCTTCTAGATGGTCTTCCTCGTTTTCTTTTTCCCATTGGTCCTTTCCATACCACGACACGTCTCGTCCACCGGGCATCTTCCAGTCTAGCTAGGTGTCCTGCCCATTTCCACTTCAATTTCAAAGAGTGTAGTAAGAAATCGATATGTTTTGTTCTCTCTCTTATCTTGGTGTGGCGTACCTTATCTCTCTTTCGGAGTCCTAGAATGGATCGTTCCATGGCTGCTTGACATATTCTTATTTTTTCTCTCACCTTTTTTGTGTACGTCCAGGTTTGTGAGCCATACGTTAGACAGGGGAGGATACCACTACCCATTACTTTCTTTTTCACAGACAGCGGCATGTCTCCTTTCATTACTTCTCTGTGAGCCCAGTATTTTTGCCATGATATATTTATTCTTCTAGTTATTTCTTCAAAGTTGTTGTTTTGGTGGAAAGATACTTGTTTTCCGAGGTATACATAAGTCTCCACATATTCTAATTTATCGTTTCCTATTTTGATTGCTTTTTTTGAAGAATTTGTCATTAGTTTCGTTTTTGTCAGGTTCATTTCCAATCCCACACGTGCGCTTTCTGTCTGTAGATCTTGTATCATGCGTTCTAGTTGCGAGCTATGTTCTGAGAACAATATTATATCATCAGCAAATCGTAAATGACTGAGATATTTCTTGTTTACTATAATACCAAGATTCCTCCAGTCGAGTTTTTTGAATATCGCCTCCAGTACGGCGATAAAGAGCTTGGGTGATAAGGGGTCACCTTGCTTTACGCCTCTTTTAATTCTTATTGCCGGGCCCTTTGTTTCCAAGCTAACTCTACTAGTGCTTCTATTGTAAATGTCTTTTATTATGTTACAATAGGTTTCGTCTATGTTGTTCATCTTCAGTGCCTCCCATATTGAGATGTGTGAGATAGAGTCGAATGCTTTTTGGTAATCTATGAAGGCCAGGTAGAGAGGCCTTTGGAATTCTTTATATTTCTCTATTATGCTCTCCAAGGTTTGAATGTGGTCGACGGTCGAGTATCCTCTGCGAAAACCTGCTTGTTCCACCGGTTGGTTTTCTTCAATTTTCTCAGATATTCGGCTTAGGATACATTGTGAGAATAGTTTGTAGAGGCTAGGTAATAGGCTGATAGGTCGGTAGTTGCCTATATCTTTTGGATCTCCTTTCTTATACAGTAAGATAATATTTGATTTGGTCCACTGTTCGGGGACTTTTCGCTCTTTGTTTATAATGTAAAATAAACAGGTTATTATAGGAGTTAGGAGGGTTCTTGCCAATTTCAGTGCCTCATTTGGGATACCGTCTGGTCCTGGGCTCTTGTCTGGTTTTAGCCTTTTTATTTCTTGATCTATTTCTTCTTCATTCCAGTCTATGGTGTTTGTATTTTGAGTGTCAAAAGTTGTGGTTTCACAGTTCCCAAGATCTTTCTGGTCGTAGAGGTTTGCGTAGAAATTAGTCGCTATTTTGAGGATGTTTTCTCTGTTGGTAGATGAAATAGAGTTTTCTTGTAGGCTTGGTATCCAGGTTTTATGTGTTTGAAGTTCTTTAAACGCGCGTTTGCAGCTTCCACTAGTTATTAAATGTTTTTCTATTGTTTTTGATCTATGGTTCTGGTAGTCTCTTCTAATGTTTAGGTCGTTTTTAGGAACAATTAATTTTTACGCAAAATTCGTTGGTAACTTAAGCACCGTTTTAGCACCTTTGTATAATTTACTTAAAAAAGGTATTGCTTGGAAGTGGGATCACGAATGCGAGTTAGCATGTAGAAAAGTTAAATCTATTTTAACGAGTGTAGATGTCTTAGCTCATTACGACCCAGATAAGCCATTGATTTTAACGTGCGACGCTAGCGCGCGGGGCCTAGGAGGAGTACTAACACAGCTGGGCGAAGGGAAGGGCGCGGGCGCAGGGGGCAGCACTAACCTGCGCGAGCGACCAGTTATCTATGTGTCGCGCGCACTCACCTGTGCGGAGAAAAATTATTCACAAATTGAACGGGAGGCACTAGCGATTGTATTTAGCATGGAAAAATTACATCAATATCTTTACGGAAGGCAGTTTACGTTAAGAACCGATCATAAACCTTTGGTTACCATTTTGGGACCAAAACAGGGAATTCCATCAATGGTGGCGAGCCGGTTACAACGATGGGCCATTAAGTTGTCAGCGTATACGTACAATATTGAGTTTGTAAGATCAAAAGATAACGGGGCTGACGGCTTATCGCGTTTGCCGGCGCGCTCAAAATGTAAACAATGCACTAAGGTACCTGAACAAACGTTCTTACATTTCGCGCAGAATGCGATGTTAATGGATTATCGGGACATTAGGAACCAGACTAGCCGTGATCCAATGCTGGGCCGGGTTTTATCTTATCTTAGAGACGATTGGCCGTCTGATGAAATAATAACTTCACTGAAGCCATATTACAATCGAAAAATGGAGTTATATGAGGAATTAGGGTGCGTTATGTGGGGTCACAGAGTAGTAGTGCCAGAGACATGTAGGTCAAAAGTATTATCAGAATTACACGAGGCGCGGGCATCGTAAAGACCAAATCGTTCGCACGTAGTTATGTGTGGTGGCCTGGCATCGACGAAGCGATCGAGACAATGTGCCGTACGTGCCAGACTTGCACAGCCGAGGCGGACGCGCCACCGCGACACGTACCCTGTCCGTGGCCCTGGCCCGAAAAACCATGGGCTCGGGTTCATCTTGACTTCCTGGGACCGATCGCCGGTAGAATTTTCTTAGTTATGGTAGATGCTAGGACCAAGTGGATAGAGGTAACTCAGGTACCGAGTACGGCGGCGTGCCACACTATAAACCGGTTAAGTGAAGTCTTTGCGCGTTTTGGGTTACCTAAACAGATAGTTACCGATAACGGTCCGCCCTTCACAAGTAGTGACTTTTCCAATTTTTAAAACTCAAATGGAGTAGAACATTTATTTTCTGCACCTTATCACCCAGCATCAAATGGTGCAGCGGAAAATGCAGTTAGAACGGTAAAAAAAGTAATTAAAAAAGCATTCAGAGAGAAATTAGACGTAACATTATTTTTGAACAATTTCCTATTGCACTATCGTAACACTGAGCACTGTACTACGGGTGAAACGCCGGCGTTGTTAATGTGCGGCCGGAAGCTGCGAACCAAGTTGGATTCGTTGAGACCGGATAGAGGTACTAAGGTTAGGAATGCCCAACAAAAGCAACAGCAGACAAGTGGCGCAAGCGGAACACGTGACCTGCGTCCCGGGGACGAGATTTGGCTCCGTCAGTACAGCGGAGGTGATAGGTGGGTGCAGGGAAAAGTAGCAGAGAAGATAGGTGCTACGGATTATAGGGTCGTTGATGCGATAGGTAGGGAGGCGCATAAACATATCGATCAGCTTAAGCACAGGAAGCGCAGTTCACTTATTAGTCCAGCGAGTCCTCCCCATAGCAAGGGTGAAGCAGTTGTGGATGGTGGAGGGCCCAGCCCGAGCCGTTTGGATGGGCACACGTCACAGGTAGTCACGGCTGAGGTTAAGGATGAAGCTCAGGAATTGTTAAAAGACTGTGAGGAGCCAGCTACACCGGAATTAATTCAATCACCGCGCTCACCTACTCTTGAGCCGACCCAGTCCCGTCCCATGCGCCAATGCAGGCTAAATAAGCCAGCTAAATATAATGTTTAATTAATTAGCCATAAGAAACTGCTTAAATGTAAAAGTGTATATTAGAATTAAGTCATTAGGATTATGTCATAGTTAGTATTACCCCCTAGTTTAGTACTACCTACGAAGGTAGTTTGTTTGTTTGTTTATGCATAGGTTTAGACCACACAATTTAGTTTGTATAGTTTTGTTTTGTGTTAGCAGTAATTTTAGAATAAGGGTGGAGGATTGTGGTGTGTCTGTAGGCGCTCACGCATGTGTGTGTGTGTGTGTCGTGTAGGACGGTCAGTCCACAATAAATGTTTGCACTAGCAGTACGTCTCTTATTTTCAATACACTACAATTATGTTGTAATTATTGTACTTGATAATCACTTGTAACTTATGGATTGTTAACCACACTAAACTTATAAAAATCTATGTCCATAAAACACTGCTCAATTTTGCGTAAACAAGTTGACTGCGGACTGTGGAATGCGGCTGCCTTTTGTTCACTAATAACCCACAGGTGTGCCGGCAGTAAATAAGTATGCGGCTCGATTAGCGACCATATGTTTACTACGCAAGGTTGATTGTGCGTTGTTGACTGGTTTTGTATGTTTAATAAATGAAAGGACACAACTGTTTCGCAGCTCTGTATTGAAGCAACTAAAAAACTTAAAACGACCGAACAGTAATTGAACACCAGCAGTCTTTACAAAATTCTCCTTTTTCGTGTGGCTTCGCAGCGGCTCGTCATTTCAATACCAATAATGGCGTCATCGTTGCGAAGTCATTACACTTATTATTTTTTACAAATTGAGGTAAGGTAACATTAATTAAAGTAAGAAACTATGATTTTGTTAATTCGTTTTACTATTTTTAGCACTCGATTTTACAATGAATTAATTATTTATTGCTCAAAACATTTAAAAATTTCAATAGACACGCGCTATGTAAAACGCGTGACCAATCAGTAGTTCAAAAAAATCAACCGAAAATCATTATTAAACTGACGCATATCGCTTATTAATCAAGAAATTAATGAAGCAATAGATATTAGATAACTTGTTTTTTAAACCTAACTTTGAATAAAACTTCAGTTATGGTTCGCTGTTAGGCGATTAACACACGGCACCGCGCACCGCCGCGGTAGGCGGTGAAGCGGATCTCATGTCGCATTAGCCTCTAATAAATCCGTTGATGCCTAACACACGTACACCGCTCGACCGCGCGGGTCGAGCGGTGCTCTTCTCTCCGCGTCCGCGGCGGTGCGCGGTGCCGAGTAACCGCAAGTCATAACACGGCTTTTTAAATTAAAATGTAGCAAACTGACTACAATAATCAAATCTCAACTAATTTAGACCTATGCAGTCATATTTAACTGTTACGTTTTATACTAAAGTTAATATTTTTAAAGTTTATGTTGGCCTTGCGTCGATATACGGGACTCGCGGGTAGGTGTAAAATAACAATAGACGTATTTTCTAAGCAAATTTAATAATTTTGTATTAAAAATAGAAACACATAATTAAAGTGCCTAATTTATTCTATTAATCACTGCTTTACGTGCACTGTACGGGTACTCACGTTTGTAGCACATTTACGTGACTCCTAGCAATCATTTTTGCACCACCTGCCAGCACATCATCTGCACTTTCATTAACACCACTTTCACTGGGAACTAGTCGCAGAGGATCACAATGTCTCAACTCGACGAGATTGCATCAGCACAAAAAAGCCTTGAGGACAGCTTTATCCGGAAGATGGGAGAATTGGAAGCTCAAATCCAGTGCGCGGGCCCTACCAAGGATACTGTGGCGAGGGTTGCTGACGAGTTTCGCACCTTCAGAGAGCTAATCTTCAGCATGCTAAGCCTGCTCCGAAGACAGATTAGCGAGTGTGCCAGACAAGTTGATGGGTTGGAGACCAGACATAGGCGGAAGGCGCTGATTTTCCAGGGCATTGCAGAGGTTGATGGTGAGGTCAGCAGTACAGTCATCCTGGACATTATAAATAAGAAGCTGGCTCCAAAGCCATTGACTGCATCTTCCATTAAGACCTGTCATAGACTCGGCGTAGCCAATAAAGACCATCATCGGCCAATCCTGGTGAGATTTTCAGACTATGACGATAGATCAGCGGTCTGGAGAGCAAAGTCCCGTTTAAAGGGTTCCTCCATCTCAGTCAAGGAGTTCTTGACAAGGACCCGGCAAACCATCTTTGGGAGGGCGCGGCTCCACTTCGGGATGCGATCTTGTTGGACTCAGGACGGTGTTATTGTGGTTAAGGCCCCCGACGGGAGTAAACACAAGTTAACTTCAGTCGACGAACTGAGTCCACTGCTGGCGAAGTATTCTAAGGTCCAGGGAGGCGATAACCTGCGAAACAAGACGCGTTAATGATGGTATTTAGCTACCTATTGTATTTATTCATAATGTCTAATACGCAATAAAAAGTAAAATTGTACTTACCGTGGCAATCTTGTTGCTATTTTGTGTACCAATCTATCACTTTTCCTCTTATAACTTTGCTGCCTAGTTTGTTTTGTTTATCTAACTGTAACTCAAGTTTGCTTTGTTGTGTTTACCATTTACCCTCAATTTTTTTTTTTTTTTTCTTTACTTAATATCGCAAAACGTCAAACCATAATCTGTTGTTTGTCTACCGTCAAATCAACGCATAAAGGTACTATTTCAATTTTTTTGCAGTTTTGTTTTCGGATACATTTATTTTAAATGATGATGTTAGCTGGCGGGAGGTGCAGAGATGCAAGCGCCAGCCTTTCATATAGTATTTTTGTTTGTGTGAGTTCTATTTAATTTTTATATATATTTTATTTTATTATTTACTTTTTATTATGATGTTGTCAGACAGCGAATCGTTTTATTCTGCCAACGAATCAACTGCCTCTTCCTGCGATGCTAGTTTTTGCTCCCTTACGGACACCCTTGGTGATCTATTGCGTCAAGGGCCAAATTCTGGCCGGCTGTTTAACGTTTGCCACATTAACGCCCAAAGTGTTCCAAGTCACCATAGCGAACTATACGACACATTTGCCAACAATAACGTTCATGCCGTCCTGATTTCTGAGACCTGGCTCAAACCTGAACTTCCATCTACCACCTACTCTCTTCCTGGTTTCGTTCTTCTTCGGAATGATCGGATTGGGAGGAGAGGGGGTGGTGTAGCAATATACCTTCGCGGAGATCTCCCTTATAAAATTATTTGTTCTTCTGCTTCTAATGTGTCCGCTGAGTTTCTTTTTCTAGAGGTTTGCGTCAAAGGAGCTAAAACCGTTTTAGGTGTTGTTTACTGTCCCCCTTCCCTTGATTATTTCACCGAAATCGAATCGGTAATTGAATCTTTGGGTTCTGAGTATGCTCATCACATCATCATGGGCGATTTTAACACCAACCTCCTTTCCCCCAACTCCCCTCGGTCCCGTAAACTCCTGCATATTGTCGAGTCAGCTAGTCTTCACGTATTGCCTCTCCAACCCACTCATCATAATAAAGTCGGTGATGATACCTGGCTTGACTTGATCCTCACCTCTAATCCTTCCCTAGTTTCCTCGCATGGCCAACATGATGCCCCTGGTTTTTCCCATCACGACCTTATTTACCTATCCTATGTTCTTAAACCTCCTAAACCCAAACCTACGTTCCAGTATAGGCGTGCCTTTGCACGTATGGATAGTGAGCTACTTCAAAAAGATGCATCGAATATTGACTGGAAACTCCTACATGAGGCTGCTACAGTTGATGATAAAGTTTTTGTTTTCAACAACACTGTGACCAAACTGTATGATACTCATGCTCCTATCAGGAGAGTAAAGCTGAAACGTCCACCTGCCCCCTGGATGAATAGGGGAATCCGAATGGCAATGCGACGGAGGGACCACGCGTTTCGAGTATTTAAAAAGGATCGCTCAGATGACAATTGGACCTTGTTCAAGACTGCTAGGAATCGATGTAATCTGATGATACGTAACGCTAAACGCCGCCACATTCTTAATAATATTTCTTCTTCTTCTTCTGCCGATATCTGGAAGTTCCTTGGAACCCTTGGTATCGGCAAGTCGCGGAATTCAGACCTTCCTAACACAATTGGCTTGGACGATCTAAACCGCTTTTTCTCCACTGTCCCTATGCTAGATAGTCTAAGCAAACGTCAAACTATGGACTACCTTGCTGGTCTGACGCGTCCCAATATTGCCCCCTTTGTCTTCACACCAGCCGACCCGGAAGAGATCAAAAAGATTATCCTGTCTATTAAATCCAAAGCTGTGGGCTGTGATAACATCAGTCGTCATATGATCGTGTCAGCTCTGGATCAGCTTCTTCCTGCTATCTCCCACATAGTTAACTTTTCACTTTTCTCCGGTGTTTTCCCTTCCTTGTGGCGTAAAGCCCATGTTCGAGCCCTGCCTAAGATCCCCAATCCCACACTTTCCAGTCACTTTCGCCCAATTTCCATCCTTCCATTTCTGTCCAAAGTGCTCGAGGCATGTGTTCATAAACAGCTCTCCTACTTTATTTACCACAACTCCCTTATTAGCCCGTTTCAATCCGGTTTCAGGCCCGGGCACAGTACCATGTCAGCTCTCCTTAAAGTGACTGACGATATAAGGCGGGGAATGGAGGACACTAAGGTTACTGCTTTAGTATTAATCGACTTCTCCAATGCTTTCAATACCGTCAGTCACGATGTGCTTTTATCTATCCTTTCTTATCTTATGGTCTCTCACGAGGTACAGGAATGGTTTTCCTCTTATCTTCGGGGGCGTCAGCAGTCAGTTTGTGCTGGAGACTCTTCTTCGGGGTGGTGCGACCTTGAAGCTGGCGTCCCTCAAGGCGGTATTTTATCTCCTCTTCTGTTCTCCATTTTCATAAATCTTATAACCACCGAACTTCAATGTGCGTATCATCTTTACGCTGACGATCTACAGCTCTACTGTCAGGCAGATGTTGACAACTTATCGGATGCGATCAAGGGGCTTAACCAGGATTTGATTGCGATTAAAAGTTGGTCAGACCGATTTGGAGTGGCGGTTAACCCTGCAAAGTGTCAGGCTATCATAGTTGGGAGCCCGTATAGCTTGAGAAAGCTTGATGGTTTAACTGTTCCGCCCATAATATTTAACAACATAGCAATCCCGTTTAGCTCCGAGGTTAAAGATCTTGGTCTGCTCGTCGACACTTGCCTTGACTGGCGCAAGCAGGTAACGAGTGTCAGCCGGAGGGTCACCGGAACGTTGCGTTCGCTTTATCGACTGAAGAATCTTCTCCCAGCTCACGTAAAGGCCATGCTTGTACAGTCCCTTATCTTTCCCATAATTGACTATGGTGATGTATGCTACTATGACCTGAATGCAGATCTACTCAACAAACTTGACCGCCTTCTAAATAACTGCATTCGATTTGTCTTCAACCTCCGTAAGTATGATCATGTATCTGCACATCGATCACTTTTAAAATGGTTACCGATTCGTCAGCGTAGAATGCTGAGGGCCTTGACTACCCTGTTTTCTTTTATTGATAAACCCACTTCTCCTTCTTATCTGACTTCACATGTCCAATTCCTTTGTTCTGCCCATAGTAAAAATCTTCGCTCCGCCAATAATCGTCTTCTACAATGTCCCTCGCACCGCTCTGGGTTTATCCATTCCTCCTTCTTTGTCCAGGCGATTTCCCTTTGGAATGCGCTCCCTCAGAACATCAGGATGGCAACCAGTCGGTTGTCTTTCAAATTGAAGGCACGCGAGCACATTCGCAAGAAGTTTGCAGAATCAACACAGAGTTAATTTGTTGGATTCGGTCTCCCATTAACATTATTTTTATGTATGTATGTATCTAAGTATGTATTTATATATATATTAAATTGTTTTAGTTATATTTCTTTTCTCTATTTGTTTTTTCATTAAGTTGCACCTGCCATATTTTATCTCTGCACCACCCTAAGGTCGACTGGTAGAAAATGCCCAAGGCATTAAGTCCGCCTTTGTACTTGTGCATAAAGTTTTATAAATAAATAAATAAATATACACAATAGATCTAATAATTAATGAATATGGAAAGTAGCATGCCTTTATATTCGGAATTGCGATGATTGCCGAGGGACATTTAGGAAATAGTTGTACTGTACTTGTGGGTGATGCTGCTATTGCGTTATTATGTGACGTGCCAGGAAATGGGTCAATGTTTTGGAAAGAATCCATTTCCGTGACATTTTTTACTGTTATAACCTCCTCTATCACAACTGGTGACTCCGCAGGTCTAGTATGAAACAATGAAATCATTATTATTAGATTAATACAATATTTAGCAAACTTAAAATAAATATCATAGGTATGATAAAATTGTAAATATAAATGTGCCCGATTGGCACCTTTTTGATAACTTGTCTATGTTTTTTTCTATATTTCACTTTTTTTACATTGTCTATTTTCGTTTTTTTTTTTGTAATTTGTTTTCTTGAAGTCATTACAAAAATAACGTTTGCTTACGGAAAGTTGGTTTTTATTTAAAATATCTTCAAACTTGGATATTAATCCATACTTTCAGTAATAAGAGGATGCAGCTTTGATTGGTCGGAGCGGGTGGAGGAAGGCACTCCGGCTGAGCGACCACTTTTGGCGTCGTTGGGTGTCCGAATATCTGCCCGCCTTGGCACCCCGTCGCGTACCGGGAGTAGATGTCGCCGTTAGAGTTGGCGACCCGGTCCTCATCGGCGACGGGGATTTGCCGAGGGGAACCTGGCCACGCGGCGTGATTGCGGCTCTGCACCCGGGGCGTGACGGGGTTGTGCGGGTAGTTGATGTCCGGACTCCAGCAGGCACATTGCGGCGGCCATTAAAAAAGATAGTCCTCTTGTAAAAAAGGGGAGCATGTGCCCGATTGGCACCTTTTTGATAACTTGTCTATGTTTTTCTATATTTTACTTTTTTTCTAAACCTATAAAGTTATCGCTTAATCGAGTCGATTCTGTTTATTTAGGATTTTTGTTACTCGCTCTGCATCTTGGATCATTGTATCAATTGAGTCCCCAAAGATCAGTTTCAGCTTTTCCCTGGTCTCCCCGTCTATAGAGCATGTTAGGGATGTTGACTGAGCTCTCAGATATGCTCTCAGTTGGCTGACATTGATGGTCGATGTGTCCGTTTTAGCCTTATAACGGTCCAAGGTTCTATTTTTTGGGTCCTGAAGCTCTTCCATATAGTTTGCCGTAACTATTAGGTCAGCGTAAGTGGCGGAGGTGAAACATTGTTCATTGGGGCGGAAAAGATGGATATAGATCAAGTCCTCCTCCTCATATCCCCAAAGTTTGATTCTTATACATGGTCTGTTTCTCATTTATGAACTTCAGCACCTGGTCTGTGAGGGGTCTCATCAGAATTAGGCTCCCTCCGGTCGCGATGACCTTTTGTACAAGGGAGTAGGTGGTCATTTCGGATAATGCAGTTAGCATTTTTATATGATTTTTAACGGCTGGAATGCTCACTTCAGAGAAATCTGTCTTAATAACTTTGAAAACCGCACGACGGAGAGATGATCTGGATACTGCAAGACTATTGACTCTTGTACCACCTTGTTGAAGATCCGGGATTTCAGATGGGTCTATAGTTTGTTGTATCGAGGACAGAAATGCTGAATATCTTTTCTGGACCCAAACACGGAACTCCCTCTTAGTTGATACTGGTCTACACAGAACGTAGGCACCAAAAACTGCATGGAAGGCAACACTCCCGTTTGACATTGGAGCCTTCGACTTTTTCAGATCCAAATACCTCTTATGGACCGCTGTGGGAAGAAAGGTCTGATCATCAGCCATCAGCTGGATATTTTGTCCAGCAGAATCTCGAACTATTGGAATGAAATCGACGTCCGTGATATACTTAAGACAGCTCAAGTAATATGTTGTGATGGCTCGGCTAATCTCGTCACATGTTTCTTCAGAGTCTTTTCCAAAAATAGAAATGATTCGTTCGACCGGGTCTCTGAGTCCGTTGTAAAATGCAAGGATCACACCAGCGGCGGCTGACTTGTTCAACGGCAGATAGAGAGGCCGTCTCTACTCTCGAGTAAAGGGGAGCTCTGGCATTAAGAGCATGATTTTTAATGAAAGTTGAGAAATTATTGAGTCTTTCACATCTTACATCAGAGTAGCTAGGATCGGATAATGATCTGAGCTGCTGCCTTGAAAATCCCGCAGTTTTGTTAGTAAGGTTGATAATAGCTGTTAAGTAGGTATCAACCTGGACCTGTCCAATATGAGTCACAACTTTAAGTCTTGCGACTTTGTAGGGGGCTTCTCTCTCATCAATGTGGGCGATTGCATCCTCTAGGAGAGTGTCAGCCTCCTCATCATCCAAGAGGATCGGGTTTAGGGTTGATATGTCCATTATCACTGAAACAAATTGAGGTAAGATAGAGGATTCAAAGGAATTAAAATATCGAGTAGTGATTTCTTCACAGAATAAATTGAAAACACAACAAATGATTTACTATATCTGTTGTCCATATATAACCCTCCCACACAATCTTAAATGCAGACTACCCACTGGACCCTCGGCTCCAATTTCGATGGCTCGACGGCTAGGGTCCAGTGGGTAGTCTGCATTTGGATTGTGTGGGAGGGTTATATATGGACAGCAGCGTACAGTTTGTTGACTTTCAAATAAAAGGCCGATCTGCCCCACAAACGTTTTCAATTCAACAAGCTAGGGCAATTAAGAACTTAGGGCTGCAAAGTCAGTCGGTCACACGCGAGTCCTTACGTTCCTTTTCCTACCTCTCTGATGTGATGGAGGAATTGTGTTATGCCGAGGCAAAGCCCACCATTTTGTTAGGGATCGACAACTGGCCTCTTATCATAGCATCGGAAGTTCGGAAGGGAACAAAGACCCAGCCTGTCGCCATCCGAACACCACTGGGGTGGGTGTTATTCGGGTGTGCCAGCAGTCGGACAGCTTTAGTAGAAACTTCTTGCCACTTGCGTGAGCGTCCAGAGCGTGATCTAGAAGTGCTCATCAGGGATCAATATAGGTTAGATGCAATTGGCATAACTAAACAGGAGCCGCGCAGCGCGGATGATCAGCGGGCTTTACGCATCCTTGAACAAACTACCCAGCGCCGACTGGATGGGCATTTTCAGGTTGGCTTGCTGTGGAAGGCAGACAACCGACCTATTCCTGATAGTTATCCTTTAGCGCTGTCTCGTTTCAAAAGCCTAGAGGTAAAAATGTCGAAGGATTTAGAGTTTGCCAAAAGGTATAGGGCTAATATCGACGACATGCGGGCTAAGGGGTTTGTTGAGGAGTGTACAAGGCAGTCGCACACATCGGTTTGTTGGTATTTGCCGCATTTCGGAGTGGTAAATCCCAACAAACCGGGGAAACTTCGTGTTGTTCATGACGCAGCAGCTAAAGTACGTGTCACTAAATTCTATGCTTCTTTCGGGTCCTGACCTTTTACAACCTCTATTAGGAATTTTGATGCGTTTTAGAGAGGGGAAAGTAGCCTTGACCGCCGATATAAAAGAGATGTGCCCGCAGGTTAAAATTCAGGACTGCGACCGTGACGCACAGCGTTTTCTCTGGCGCGATGATCCTGCGGGTCCAATAAAAATCTTTCGAATGTCGTCTATGATTTTTGGGGCATGTTCTAGTCCAGCTACAGCGATTTACATCCTCAATCGAAACGCATCGGAATTCATTGCCGAATATCCGCAGGCTGTGGAAGCTATTACTTCTGATACCTACATGGACGACTATATCGGAAGTGTAGATGTCCCTACGGAGGACGCAGCTCGATTAGCAGCCGATATCGTAGAGGTTCATAAGCGCGGAGGATTCGAGATGCGCGGTTGGGTGTCGAATGAGCCCGAGGCACTCAATCAGCTGCCATGCGATTTGTTGTCTGACGTCTCACTAGCCAATCGTCGTAATGTAGAGTTAGGTAGCTTACCGTGTTCAGTTACCACCACACGTACTCTTGGTCTTATATGGAAACCATCTCAGGACATCATCAGTTTTAACTCTAGCATTAAGGATACTCCTAACCATTTCACAAAACGTGTAGTGTTAGCCCACGTCATGCGCATTTACGACCCTCTAGGCGTTTTAGTTCCCATTGTAGTAAGAGGCCGGATTTTATTTCAAAATTTGTGGCGCAAGAACCTTGACTGGGACGAGAAGCTATCACAGGCTGACCAAGAAACTTGGCTCGAATGGTTTGAGTGCCTTAAATCCATTTCAGAATTGATAATTCCACGGTGCTATAATTTGTATAGGTTCTCGGAGCTGGAGTTACACGTGTTTTGTGACGCTAGCGAGCTGGCACACGCCGCTGTTGCCTATTGGAGATTTGTGCTTTTCAATGGTGACGTGAAACTGGCGCTGATAGCTAGCAAGGCACGTGTGTCCCCGTTGAAACCAGTTTCGATCCCGCGCCTAGAACTGCAAGGCGCCTTGATAGCTGCTCGACTTGCTTCTAGGATTTGTGAATTCCACCGTTTGAAGCCGAATCGGCGTATATTTTGGTGCGATTCCATGACCGTATTAGGATGGTTACGTAGTGATGCGAGAAATTATAAACCTTTTGTGGCACATCGTGTAGGAGAGATCTTGGAAATCACTAGTGTAGATGAATGGCGTTGGGTTCCAACCGAGCTAAACGTGGCTGACGATGCGACGAGGGGGAAGTCCAACATTGAACCACGTTGGCTATATGGCCCAAAATTTCTCCTGACCGCCACTACTGAGTGGCCTTCAGAGCCCAAAGTCGCAGCGCCAGTAGCTTTTGGAGAGGAGGAGCTCAAGCCATCCCTCCGTCAGTCAACATCATTGCATCAATCACAATCACATGGTACAGAATACATTAACGTTACTAGTTCCCATCAGTTATCCGTACCTGTAGTAGCTAACATTACCCATTTTAGCTCTTGGATTAGACTGGTAAGGGCAACAGCTAGAACACATAAATTCATTGCTGCCATTTTCAAAAATCATCGGGGTCGTGAGTTTCAAAATGCTTGGGTTCGGGGTATTTGTTTTAGAGAAATGTCTAACCGCGGTTCACAGCCGGATGTCACTCCTCCCAACACTCCAGAACCTTTGATCGCTGAAGACATAATTCAAGCGGAGCTCCACATTTTGGCTAGCAGTCAGATTAGCGCCTTCGGGGCAGAACTGCTTCATCTATCACGTGGGCAGCCCATATTGAAGGGCCGATTAGCCAAATTGTCGCCTGTACTCAGGGACAGAGTGATCCGCCTCGCAGGTAGAACGTCAGCCGTCTCTAACAGCCAGGCTATGATTTTAGAAGGGAAAGAGCCAGCCGTTCGTCTTTTAATCACTTACTACTACCACAAGTTTGCGCACGCCAACACTGAAACAGTCATAAACGAGATGCGGCAACAGTATTGGATTATTGGACTAAGGAACGCCATGAGGGCAGTAGTACATAGGTGCCATCTATGCAAATTGCTGAAGAGTCCAACCCTACAACCACCAATGGGAGACTTGCCAGAGGCGAGACTTGCTCATCATCGACGTGCCTTCACGTTCACCGGCGTGGACTACTTCGGGACCGTATCCATTTCCATTGGGCGTCGGCGTGAAAAGCGATGGGTCGCCTTATTTACGTGCTTGGTAACCAGAGCGATCCACCTCGAAATCGTAGCCAGCTTGTCCGCGGATTCCGCTATTATGTGCCTAAGACGCTTTATCGCCCGACGTGGTACACCGACAGAAATATTTTCGGACAATGGGAAGTCGTTTGTGGGAGCAAATCGGGAGCTGAGAGCCTTGTACGATGCTGCGGTACCAGATTTTGCAGCACATGAGAAAATTAAGTGGCGTTTTATACCCCCATCAGCGCCCTTCATGGTCGGAGCTTGGGAGCGACTGGTTCGGTCGGTTAAATCCGCCCTGAGAGTAACCTTGAGAGAACGGGCACCGAAAGAAGAGGTTTTGACGACTCTACTGGCTGAAGCCGAGGCTGTAGTGAATACGCGGCCACTGACACTGCTGGCGTTACGTTAAATCGGGGGACAACCCAGCCGCCTGCGCCAGCCGAGGTTTAACAGCACCACAACTATTACAGCACCCGTTGTGGTGGAACGTACCGGCATGGCTAGCATCCTATGATGTAGAAAAAGAACAAAAACAACCAACATACCAAACAGAGGAAGAAATGAAAAGAAAAAAATTAGTTAACATTGTGCAAGAGATTAACAATAACAGCATAATAGATAACTTATTATTGCAACATAACTCTTTTATAAAAATAACACGTGTCTTGGCATGGGTACTGAGGGCACTGAAACCAAAGTTGTAACGTCAACATTTACCGAAATACCTAACATAACTAGAACTGAGAAATGCCAAATCTGTTATTATAAAACGAGTGCAAAGTACAGCATTTACATCAGAAATTGAAATGCTAAACAAACATGGTAACGTAGCAACAAACTACTACTACACAGGTTTTGTTAACATCAAGGCAAACAAGGGAAGAGAGGTGAGAACACTGAAAGGCTACGTGGCTGTATTCATATGCATGGTCACGAAAGCTGTTCATTTGGAATTGGTGTCTGACCTTACCAGTTCCTCATTTTTGGCTGCACTAAGGAGAATGACAGCCCGGAGAGGAGCACCACATCACTTATATAGTGACCAAGGAACAATTTTTTTCGGAGCTAACAGGTTACTACAAGAGGAGTACTACCAATTACAACAAGTTTTCGGGGACAGTTGCCTAGCAGAGATCGCTGAAATGAACATACAATGGCATTTCAACGCTCCATCTTGGCCAAGCGCAGGTGGGCTGTGGAAAAGAGCTGTCCGTAGTCTGAAGTGCCACCTAAAAAGAGTGGTTAGTAGTTGTAAATTGGGGTTTCTAGATCAGATCTTGCGATCTGATCTAGAAGCCCCCAATTTACACTTTTCATCTATTCAAACAGCCCAGTTTTCAACTGCATCGCTTTGTATCTATTCAATCTCAGATATCACTATTCATCTGATTAGAATTGAAATGTTTTTCCAACCTGATTTAAATAAAAGGAATTTCATCTTCTGGCAGCATCTGGTAGCATAGAATGTCTTCTGAATCAGGCAACACTACATCGCGCATTATTCTTCTTGTTACTAATTTAATGACAGGTTGAGGATTTGACCTTACAGCCGATTCTTCACAACCGGGATGTACATTGCCAACTCGAACAAATGTAAGGAGCTTATTGTGATCACTCTTTAGTGTGAGATATCGCGTATTTTCAAAGGTGGATTTTACTGAGTTTTGCTCGGTCTTGTTTGTATTGTCCTGACATTTTGATGAACTGGTGTTCATTATTTTCTGGTCAGTCATGTCTTGAGTAAATAGAATCTCACCACTGGCATTCTTCAAAATTAGTTTAGAAATGCCTTCAGAAGTGTATTTCACTGAATCTTGCATTGTAGCTAATATAAATTGAATAACAATTTAATTTATTTTTAAATTGTTTATTCGGTTTATGATTCAACCTTTTAACTTCAATTGTAGGAATCGAATGTCCCATAAAATGGCTTTAAGTAAATTTATAGTTACTTGGTACTCCATTGTTATTGCAATGCATTAAGAAGCTTATTCAGCAGACAATCGATCTATCCCCTCTACTTTAGAATAATTTTATATTTTTGTTTCTTTAAAAAATAGACGTTTTGATTTGTCAACATAATCTGTTCCTTTTACAGAATTTAAATAAAAGCAATCAGAAAAAAATATAGCATGTTGCATCCAAGGATCATTGTAATACTCCCAATCTTCGATAACACCTCCACACGAAAAACACCTAACTTTATCGTTTAGGCCACTTCCACAGTAAAAAAAACCTGCATCAGCCATTTCCATCACCAATCTTCGCTTTGAATCTACTGTAGCCCAATAATGTCTGAATGAACATAATCGAATTTTATGTACATTATATATTTCATATCGCGGGCTGGAATAATTTTGAATCATTTTCTTGAATTTTCAATCAAGAGTCTTGATACGGATATGTGTGAAAGTATAATGAAGTCTTGTATCTGGGGTTGTCAATTTATCAATATGTGCTGCGAGTCATACCTTACGGAGAGCGGTCGGACTTACCTAATGACTTTTTTTTTTTTTTTTGGTATCTTTGGAATATTAGAGCACAGCTCGTTGTGGTATTCTGTTTCTCAAGTATTTGATAGGAAAAAAAAAACAAGAAAACATTTACTCAAAAACCTTTATTCATATCCATCATCATATTATCCTTATCTTCTAAATTACTGTTAAAAATACTTTTATGTTCAATCCACTTTTTTAAACAAGTAACATTTTTTAAAGCACATACATTCGAATGATACATACAACTAAATATATTATTTGACATTCTATAATCATCAAATATTTTTTGTAAACGAGGACAGTTCTTATCTTCTAAATTATATATTTTATCATGCTTTACAATGTTTCTTAACCACGATATTTTTTCACGTCCTTTAACGTAAATGTTTTTATCTTCCAGATAAGGTACAATATATCGATGTAAGTTAAAATATGGTATAAAACCCTCTTTCCAGAAAATTTTTCTGTTTCTCTCTATCCAACTTACTTGCAGTCTTTCTTTTTTTGTAAGATTGTGAAATGGGAATGGTGGTTTGATTAATAATACAATAACTTGATTTCCACATGCTATTGCTATTTCTTTAACGATAAACTCGTTACTTTCCGTCTTAAACCCTTGCACATCGACAATAGCGTTCATAATAATTTCTTTACAATACCAGTTAAGGGTTTATATTCAAATAAACGATCGTTGATGATTAGACAATAGGCAGATGTATTTTCTGGTATATCTTCCGAACTTTCTATTTCCAGTCTCACATCTACAGCCCCAGATTTCAAAGCTTCGTTTTGTCTTGAGCAATCAATTACAAATAAAGGAGCTTTGTCTTTAAATTCGGGCAAATCAAGCATCGGTTCAGATCGAGTGTTATAATAAGACTGGCGAAATTGGGTAAACATTTCGTATAATATATGTCACGTCGAAGTACCTATGAATCGTAGGACCGCCATCTTTAACCCCAATGTCTAGAGGCAATTCCTTTATTCTTGACTGGAGCGGGTTACTTCAATAACACACAACACTGGATTGAAACTCAAGAGTGTTTATTTGATTTAGTTACAGGCACTTTGAGTTTTCAAATGAACTTGAAGCTAAAACCACATCGTGAATTCGTGTGGCCTGCTAGGTCCAAAGCTTTTGTCGGTCGCTGGAGAAGACCTAGCCAGAAACTCCAGGATACTCTTTTTAAATGTTTTTATAGATTACACAATCACTTTATGACAATTAACGTTACATGTTTATTAGGTTTTCAAACATCTATTCATTTAGCAGATTTATTAAACAGTTTTACAGTTATTATTTTTTACACACACCATGCACCGTACGCGCCATGCACGTACTAAACAATGGGCGGGACTTCCATATTGTTTTTGTTTAGACACTAATTACTTGAATAGTTGAGTAAAGTTAGCAAACAATACTAAAATGCTGATCAGTTAATTATTTTAACATTAAACAACCTCAATACTCACAAATACAAAGTGGTTTGTAGTTTATTATTGAAATAGTCATCTAATAACAAAACTATTCAAGTTTCCGGTGATCTAACAATCTTACTAATTAGAAAGTTTCTCATTATTACATAGCTGTGTAAAATAGTCTTATGACTTCTTAGTATTTAATCATTTACTCAAATTTGTTTAGTTCTCGTATTAAATTATTAAATCTGGTTATTGGTCATAGAAATTATAACATCCGCCATTGTTTGACAACTTAATAAGAATAACATAATGAAACACATTTACTTCGTTAAATGTGCAATAGTTAAGATGGGAACAAATCCAAAAGTACTACAATAAGTGTTCCTGTTTTATTTAAACATCTCGTATTAATTAAACCTTGAAATTAGCATACGAATTATGAATCAATACTGATTCCACAGTGAGCCAATAGATGGCGCTGAACTCAAAACCCAACTTAAATAGACATTAGACACTTAAAATGATTAATTAGGATAATAAATTAGCAAATTCACGCCTACGCGGCGACATATATAAAACTTATCTTCAGAAAATTTTGCATTAACCGATTCGTATGGATAATATTGAGAATTTAGAAAAAGAGTAACATTAGTTAATTTACCATGGTCAAATATTGAACAGTCTCTAGTTTTAATATTTTTTCTATTTGTCTGCAAACCAAAGATCACATACCTTGGTTTTTCGAGTTGTGAAGCAGTCTTCACAACCCAGGAATGTTTTGTAGTTCTAGGTAACAAAGGGTATTCGTATAAGTCCCAATTTCTAAAAGCAATTTGTATAGGACGATCCTTTTCTAAATGTTTAAGTAAAGTTAACCTTTCCCGATCTGAAACTTTTATATGAGGCACACGCCATTGGAGTCTCTTCATATTTATTTCAATGGAGTCATTATTATCAAGTGTAACACTGTTAAGGTTTGAAATGCTTCTTTTGAGTATAAGTTCATGTTTACAGTTAATTATAGTTTTATTATAATCTTCCGCAAATCCTAAAACTTAATTTAGGGGTATAAGGGCATTAAAAATGTCGTTTAATTTTATTATCGTTAACTCCGTTCAGACTCCAACCCCATATAGCAGCAGCCTTACTTTCCCCCTCGTTCATAGACACATATGATTTTAAAGTTGTAGTAATACCTGCATTTTTTATTCGGTCTATCTCAACACCGTTAATTTCATATCGAATATCTTGAAATAGAAATGATATATAATTATTAGTAAAATTAACATTCTTTCGTGTTAGTTTTCCTGCTGCATCTTTCGAAACCGCTGTGGCTTAAATCAGGTTGGAAAAACATTTCAATTCTAATCAGATGAATAGTGATATCTGAGATTGAATAGATACAAAGCGATGCAGTTGAAAACTGGGCTGTTCGAATAGATGAAAAGTGTAAATTGGGGGCTTCTAGATCAGATCGCAAGATATTGAATACGCTGGTATTTTTGAATACGTTTGAGATAAATAAAAACAATCTATACTTCTATGTCTGCCCATTGTGAAATAATTTCGTATGTTAATTTGCTTTTCACAAACCACATCATCAAAAATGATAATAGAATTTGGTAATGCATCATTAGGATGAATAACTTCATCGTCAAAGTTAAATATAAAAAGTTTAACATCGGGCACTCTTTCTAAAATCTGTTTTAGAAAAGTATATTTTGGTTGAAAGCTAGTCTTGGAATACAAGTAAACATTTTTAAACATTAAACCGTTTTTGCTTACCGCAGAGTCTCAAAACAAAAGTCTATGACCAGTGTGTGTTGCCAGTGATCACCTATGGGACCGAGACGTGGTCGCTCACAATGGGCCTTATCAGAAAGCTTAAAGTCACCCAAAGGGCAATGGAGAGGGCTATGCTCGGAATTTCCTTGCGTGATCACGTCAGAAATGATGATATCCGCAGGAGAACCAAAGTTACCGACATAGCCCGAAGAATTGCCAAACTTAAGTGGCAGTGGGCAGGGCACATTGCTCGCAGAACGGATGGCCGATGGGGCCGAAAAGTTCTGGAGTGGCGACCGCGAACTGGAAGACGATACGTTGGAAGGCCTCCCACTAGGTGGACCGATGACCTGGTTAATGTTGCGGGAAGGCGCTGGATGCGAGACGCACGGGATCGGTCAATGTGGCGACGCCTGGGGGAGGCCTATGTCCAGCAGTGGACGTCTTTCGGCTGAAATGATGATGATGAAACCGTTTTTGTGAACTAACAAACTAATCATGATGTTAGTTTTTCCGCAATTCGAAGGACCACATATTATACATCTTATATTATTTGGTAGAAGAACACTATGCTTTGCGTGTAGCTTATTTTCCTTACCTACCTCTATATTTTTAACTTCTAACGAAACGGGTTGCTTGACCCACTTCATGTTTGTATCTGTCAGAAAAATAATATGTTCTAGTATTTATAATGCTTATCAGAAACGCTAAGTAATTATTATTCCCATTATTCATATCTTTAATGTTTTTTTTAGCATACATGTTCGTCCAATATATTCACAACTAGAGAAAATTATCGTATATCACACACACACACACAAAATCTATACAGGTTATGTTGACAAGGAATTATTAATAAAACAGCGAATAGAGTCCAAGTAAATATTTATTTATTTATTTATTTATTTATTTAAAATAAGCACACCAACAGCACTGCAGTAACCATGCAAATAACAGGTATGCATGACATTGACACAATGAATATTGGAGACAAAGTAAAAAATAAAATAAAAAGTGTATCCAGTAGACTTATATCTAGAACACTACAAGTACAGTACAAATTGAGCTATATAGACGTACATTGTTCGCACTGTTTATATAGGGAACGTCTGTATGAAGCGAAACTCATAGAGAAAAGATCGATAGGGTAATCTGTCAAATTTGACCTTTCATTATATAGCCTTGCCATACGTGTTAGGGGGCAATTAAAGGTAGTATTTAAGGTAGATGTAGGCAATTGAAAAATGCAATGATGTCGCTTGCTACGTTGGCTAGTCCTAAAGCTTAAATAGTTAATCAATTGCGCATCTATGGAACCATTTATAATTTTGTGCAGCATAAGTAAGTCAGAATTGATCCGTCTTACTTTTAAGCTAATCATCTTATAGTGCCGTAACCTATCACTGTAATCAGTTATAGCTTTTCGTATCCCATTCTTAACACATAAATACCTAACAAAACGGGCCTGAACTGATTCAACATTATTAATATAACTTGAGTAATAGGGTGACCAAATAGTGGAACAATACTCCAAGTTGCTCCTCACCAGTGCGTTATAGAGTAGAATAATGCTACTATAATTACGGAAAGGTTTTGACATGCGGATTATAAAGCCAAGCATTCTTTTAGCCTTAGCAACTACAGTATCTACATGATCACGGAAGGACAGGGATGTATCAAAGAGTACACCAAGATCACGGATGACTGATACTCTGCTCAGTATGGATCCATCTATATGATAATCAAATTTAATGCAATTCACTTTATTCGTGAATGTAATAGTCTGGCATTTTCTAACATTGAGCGTCATTCTGTTGTTGAAACACCATTGTTGAAGGACATCAAGATCCTTTTGAAGCTTCATACAATCACTCAAGTCAGATATCCTGCAAAATATTTTTAAATCATCAGCGTAGGCTAAACAACTGCAATTTATTAGATCCAAAAGATCATTCAAGAATACCAAAAAAAGCAAAGGGCCCAACTTAGAGCCCTGTGGAACACCAGAGCCAGGCGAAAAAGGTACAGATTCATATCCCGCCACGGCAACTATTTGAGAACGATTAATTAAATAACTCTCGAACCACCGCAACAGAGAGCCATGAATGCCAGCGCCATTCAATTTCATAGAAAGAATTGAGTGATCAACACGATCAAAGGCTTTTGCAAAATCCGTGTAAACAGCATCAACCTGACCCCTAGCTTCAAAGGTGTTGCCAATGAAAGTAGTGTAAATAAGTAAGTTAGATACAGTAGAACGGTTAGACACAAACCCATGTTGCTTCGAACTAATTATATGACGAAGGTGAGAATAAACTGCATTGTATATAAGACCCTCAAACATCTTGTCATATGTATTAAATAACAATATTATTGTTCAATGTAATTAATTAAACATAGTTTAAATTGACAAATGGATTTTACACTTACAAATAAGTAATACTTCTTTAATATATTGTACTTATTTAAAATATTGTGGCACAGTGCCCCCACGGTAATGTATCTACTTGATTTGGTAGTATCTGTCTCTTGTCGTCACTTCTATTGATAACTACTTTATCTACCTCTTGAGAAAACAATACGTGTTTTATTGATTTAATAGTGTTCATTTTGCATTTAAATGTTTTGTTACTCATTAATGCTTTATTATAATTACATAAACGTAATCGGTTTGTTACATACTTGGTTACACCCTTAGCTTTCTTAATTTCTCTGTTTAAACTGTTTATGCAGTAAAGCTTAGCTCTAAGCCCAGTGAATTCAGTAATAATATCACCCCCAAGCTCATCTTTAAATAGGCCTGGAATTTGTGCATTGACTCTAGGCATATGATAGCTATTGTTAACATTAAAATTGCTAGTATCAAATTTCAGTATTTCTTCTTTCATATCTTGATATATATCTGGAGTCTTAATATAATAAAGCAAACTGTCTGTATCTGTATAGCAAAGCCTTGCTTTATTTTTATATTTATTTTTGATATAGTCATAGTGAAATTTGTACAAATGTTGTTTTGCATATTCCAGAACTGTAAAGCCAATATATATCGGCCTGTCAAGAATTATTTTGTCTGGACTTAAATGAACAGCAACAAAGTTTTCTGAAAAAATGGTAATATTTTTTAAGTTAGGTTTCGCAATTAATTTCGCGGCACCAAGGCTTTTGTTTGTTTTGTTTTCTGTATCATTCCATGTCGTCACTAATTTAATGTTAACTTGTTTTCGTCTATTTTCAATAGTTTTCCCAAATACAGCATTGTTCAGTAGTTTAAATAAGTTTTTTTCAAAAGGCGAAGATGAAGCTTGACGTAATTGAGTATTTAGAACAATATATTTCTGTAAAAACTTTTCTTGCCTAAATGTTAGTATACGGTGAACCTTTTTCAGAACAAGCCCGTTTTTTATACATTCTTTTAAATGAACATAATGTATGACATATTTACATTTATCATATAAGTTTGCAATCAATTTTGGGTTCTTGCCACCTGGAGGAGTAAATTTTTCTGCTGCAAAAGGTAAATCACGATGAGCTTCATGTAAGTAGTCTGGATAAACCAAATCAACTTCTAAGATGTACCCGTAGTCTGAATCATCTGGTATGCTAGTTATATTAATTGTACATATTTCTTCAGGTGACAAAAATCGGAAACCAGATATTGGTAATTTTTTTGTCATCGCGTAACCGTACAGATTATTGCAATCAAGATATATCAAGTAAGTCAATGCTTTAGAGAAATCAAAATTAGGTAAATATTTATTATTAGCTTTTGCATTGCGAAGAGAGCACTGTGCTAAGCCTCCACGTATACCTTTTTCTAAAAGCTCATAAATCTCTATATCATTAATTAATTCTAACTGAACTTTTGTATACAACAACATCGCATCCCAGCTCAAGCTGGGTGCGGAGATATAATAAGCTGGATCAAGGTTATAATGCCGTAAACAAGTATCCCTAAATTTTTCGAATACATCACAAAGTAACAATACATCTGTTTTTAAATACAAATCTGTATATTCACCAAGTGATTTGATTCTAAAACTTTGCCATATTTTTTGTGCGTGTCTATATTCATCATCGGTTATATGTTCACATCTTAAACTATTGTAAAAACATTATTTGGGAGGAAGATGTTTTTGATCGTATTTCGAAAAAGAATCCATATAATCATAAGGATAAATGCCTTTTTGATGCAATAATTTCACCAAGTTTGTTTCATAGAATTCATTCGATAAACTAATAAAGTCATTATCACTTAAATTTTTAGATAAGACATCCAAACTAGTGTTAAGGAACTGGAAAGAATCAATGAATTTTATTTGAACAGGGTGTGAAATATTACTGTTTTTAATAATTTTAGTAACCGACATGTACTTTTCTTTAGTTCTCGGTATTATATTAAAATTACCTTCATATTTTGCTAACTCTTTGATAAATAGATGGCAATCATAACCTGCCAAGTTATGGAAAAATACCGGCACGAATGGACATACCCGATACATTAAATTGCAATGGGAGTGTGCAGCACCTCGATATTGTGATGTTACATGATCATGATCTCTCACCTTGTCATCGAATAATAACTGTTTACATATATGACAAAAAGTGGCATTATTAAAGTTATTTTCTTGATCCACCGTTAAGGGCATCATAGGTTGTTTATTTGATAATATATGATAAATTTCTTCTACATCCCTTAGCAAATTTCGAACAAATATTTCTACACAATCTAGTCCTCTATATGTAACATATTTATTTAAATGTCGATCATGTGAGCAACAAATATAATAACCAAAACTAGAAGGTTCGTGAACTTTGTACATACGAGTACTCTGTGTTATAAATTCGTTATGATTTAATAGAATACTTTCAAAGTCTGCATATATAACGAAGTTAATTTTTTGTTGTCTTTCATAATTTTTAAATTGTAGAATAGTATTTTTCTCTGAAAGTACAGTTAATATTTTGTTACACATATGTGAGTTGTACTTTACTTCACTTGTGAAACATTGCAAACATAAATCACATAAATACATTTTACCTTTATGATGAGTAATTTGCCGTTTAACCAGTCGTAAAAGACTTTTGATTAAGCAATAGTGACCTTTGCCATTTTTCTCAAAATACAACAAGTGCATATGATTGCACTTTCTTGCATTAGTCACATACAAAGGACCAGTTACAATGTTTTTGTCTAATCCATAAATATTAACACTTATGTTAGAATTGTTCTTTTCAAAATTTCTAATATCAGTGTATGATGGTGGAAACGTCATATTATCTATATTCAGCACTGTAGAGTAATGTGGATATGAATTCGTTCTGCAAACATTACTCTTTTGTGGAAATAATGCTGCCACAATACTCCACAGGAAACAGTGATTATCATTGTTCTGTACATTAATACAACTTTTTGAGTGTTTCACTACATTCGGTAACTCAATATACGAGCCACCTCTCAAAGGATTGTATTTGTTAATATTAATCTCTAGATGACTCATGAAGAGACAAGTCCAACCAGATTCACAGTGTTTAAATTCAGATAGTTTTCTTTGAAATGTATGTATAACATTTAAATATAATTCATTAATATCGGTACTGTGATGTATTGATACATACTTTGTATTAAATGATTTCAGCTCTTGCTCTCCTGACTTTGGTAGAACAAAGTAAGCAAAAAGTTCGAAGTTCACTTTAATACAAATATGTTTTACAATACTAACATTAATTAATTTTCTAACATGTTCTTGATTATCCATTAGGAATGCCTCTGGTGTGAGATACTCTTCTGATGGATTAAGTCGGTATGTAATTATTCTATTTTTAAACGCCGTAGCAATTATATCGACATTCTCAAATTCAGATTTTAATAGGCAATTCGATTTATGAAAATTCGTTCTCAAGTGATATGGAAATTCGTTTTTAGGTATTTCAATTTGACAGTATCTACAATTCAATAAATTATTAGATCTCGCGATGGAAGGGTGTGTAACTGTAAACAAAGAAACAACATAAACATTAATTATATGTATTTATTGTAAATAAAACCTATATTTCACAATACAAAATATTATAATCATGTGAGTAAATAAGTCAAAAATGAAAATGAATACGATAACATTCGATCAATAACTAGGTTACTACAAGTACAATATAGGTAATAAGTAAGTAAGATACACAATATAAACGAAAATCGTTAATGCACTATCCTGAATGCAGGCGTCCTTCCTGGTTAAGAAAGTTTCTCTTTTCCAACATTCTGAATAATCAAAACGTCAGGGGTAATCAAACCTTTCTCGATGGGTCATAAAAAAGATACTTGCTAAATGCTATAAAATTTCTCTCAATTGAGAGATTTAACTAGTACGGATTTACGAAAGCCTTAATTCAGGATAATGTGATAGTGGCTACGCAAGATAATAATTAAACAAGTACATTTCTAACAGTAATTATTTCTTAAATGGTCAGTAATAATTACTGATAAAGGTAGGAGAGCAATCGCGGAACTCTTTCTGGGTGGCAATAATAAAGTTACTTAAGTGCTGCCACGCGTCTGTGTTTTGGTCAGTACGATTTTTGACACAGATAATTGCATGACGCCATCTATTCACGGGTTGCACCTTCTCTATTTCATCACAACTATAAACTTTTAACTCTACATAGTGTGTCCCCTGTTTAAAATCGAAGGCTTGACGCGAATGCCCATTGGCGAGTCTTCTACTAATGGAGGATTGTAGCTGCGGAATTGGTTTACCAGGGGCTGAGGGCTGATCCAAAGCGTCGTCTTCACTATCGCTCCCGAAGATATCTTGAACCGTTGTCCTCTTCGGAGCGATTGGCCTGATAACAGGCTTCTTCTTCTTACCCCATGATGAAGACTGCGTACACATAGGGGCAGGACTTGCTCGTGATGTACTCGGTGCCGACAGTGAGCACGACGGGGAGGCCACTTGTTTCCTTTTCTTTGACCTCTTCTCAGGTTCACGCAGCTGAACTTCGTCGTCGGATGGGAACAACGCTTCAGCATTTACTTGATGGGACCTGCAAAAATAAAATATATACGCTTAAAATTTCATCAATCAATAACAGCAGGAGGCTGGCTTGCAATCGTTACATTTACTCATTCTGTTCTGTAACATATTGTCATGAAAAAACTTCAATGTGAAAACTAACAACAATAGAAAACAAGGAAAGTAAATTAAAATTATTAGTTAGTTATGCATAAAGTGATGAAAAAACAAACAGTGCGTATAATGCGCCACATGTTTTAGTTCGAGTTAATAGATATTCAACCGTTACGGTACACTGAATTAATTATAATAATAATTAATAACCAATCAGCTCGGTATAAACCACTCCAATACAAGGACACTGAGATCCCACTATTCACATCCGAATGAATAGATCATTATCTTATTAATGTACTACATTAAAATGAAGAAAAAAATAATGTATTAATAATTATGACTTACATTTTTTTTACGGTGTAGTCCTCGATGTTGATATTGGCCGGCAGAGATATGTTATGATGCTCCAGAAGCCCACTTCCCGATTTAAATACCAGCAAATCTACGTCATTTTTAATCCATAAAAGGAAAGTAAGACTTACTAAAAATCCTGAGTCAAATTTGTCTCTATTTATGGAAAATGCTTACCTAGCGCTAACATAATTAAGTAGTTGAATTCTCAACCTTAAACATACGCAATAAAGATTGGTACTAAATATATGTATTTTATTTGCCACTAAATGAAAACGCACATACTAGTCTTATACCCTGACTTTACTTTTGCATTTTTATCATGATAAATGTATGAGAACATTGTCAACGGACAAACATACAATTGGATCACTGATTGGTTACGCCAGTTTTATCAAAATCATTATTTGCTTTATTTTTTGATTATAATAAATACTCGTAGTTGTTTATGTCAAAATTACTCTGGTTTGGATGCTTGTATGTTACGCGGGTTAATGTGATCCCTCGCTCGCCATTGGCCCGTTTGGAGTGCGAACCCCGAACTGTCATACATCATCAACCAATAAGACTTGTTTTCGATGTCGGCGCGCGAGCTAACGCATCTTTCTGCCGCTCACAATTTTCGGTT
Source organism: Orthosia gothica (assembly GCA_949775005.1). NCBI lineage: Eukaryota > Metazoa > Arthropoda > Insecta > Lepidoptera > Noctuidae > Orthosia > Orthosia gothica. The sequence goes on from CATKRY010000104.1 coordinate 50,601, forward strand.
GTCTTTTCTGAAGATTCTACGTTAAAAGACTGTGTGTGATATCAAACCTGTTCGCCTGTGGTTCCTGAAGAGGTGTACATGGAGGCAGGAGCATTCGCCTTCGGGATATGCAGGTACGTCCAAGCCTAGGTACAATTGTCCAATGTGCGACTACGAGTCAGTCAGCCAGCACCTATCTTAAAAATACAGTCCACTATTTAGGTATTTCCATCATCCCCTTGTTATTTACGCACCATTTAATTTGGTCCATCTCACCGGATGGCAATCGGATTAGTATTATTAAGAAAAATCCGATCGTGATTCGACTCGAGTTGGCTTTTACGCATAGTTGATATTGAACCTTGTTGCTTTATACGTTAGGTTGAAATTCGATTATTAGTACCATAGGTCAACGACTCATATTTTGCAAATATCCCGTAGTATTCACTTATTACGCATTATATCACAGTTTATAACGTTATTTTATTATTAATTACAATATTAATACGTTTTCTAACGTTTTTAATAAAGTAAATCGCTCGCGCATCCATACATACGAAAATTACTTTTATTTCCTACCTACCTACATTCGCCTTTCTGCAGACGTTCATAAGTTCGCAGTTAGTATTCTTATCTGATTTACTTACAGATTTTCGTTAAATATTCGCCCTAGTCTAAAAATTAGATTAGTGTTCTGTCGCCAATTAAACCAACCAAATAAGTTAGACCCGCACTAGTCATACATATTATAACTACGCAAGGGTTCTAGTTACTGGTCGGATAGTTGTTCGCAATCAGCTGTTTACTAGTCGATTGTTATTTACTTGGGTTTAAGTAAATAACTTTATTAAAAGCGCATCGAATTGTAGACAGCTATTATATTCAATAAATCCTCGCTTATACATACTGCTAAGGTGTAAATAATTTGGGTTTATTATTTAATTTCGTAGGTAGGGAAGGTATATACATATATTACATTACCGCCGCGCCGCGGGCAGGTATTAACCGTCGGCGTAGAATATCGGCACCTATAGAGGTATAGGTACGTATGTACGTAAGTCGCATCGCAGGTAACTTATTGCATTGACTTGTAATATTTGCGGTTATTTCGCTCGCATCGCATCTTTTATTTTATCGCGCGTAAAAAAAATACGCTTATTTTGTTTGTCGCAGAGGTTTGATAACTCAGTTTGCGCATTGTTAAGTTTCAACAATGGCGGCAAAGGATGTGGATAGATATTTGTTACAAATTAAATTATTGGAAGCCAAGCGACAATTGTATTTTGAACAAATAAATAAAACATTCCAGTTATCATCGAAAACAGATGAGAAATCGAGGTATAATTTCTTATCTCAAGCTCGCGCTATTGATCAATTACGTAAAGAATTTGTAAGTCTGGTTGATGAGATAAATTTATTAAACTTGCAAGTCGATCCCGACTACGATATTAATTACCAGCCAATAGCGGCCTTTGACGATTTATATTATTTTATAAAGGAGATTTTCAATAGGTTGGATAAACCAAACTCCCCTCCACAAGCCGCGCTAAATGCCGGTATTCAGGAACATACTATAAAGATTCCCCGTATTGAATTACCTATGTTCGACGGTGAAATTCAGAACTTTCCTTATTTTTACGAAACGTTTAAACGTATAATACATGAGAATAAGACTTTGACTGATTCAGAACGTATCCATTACCTAATTAGTCATCTTTCTGAAAAGGCTAAAAACATATGCGCTGGTATAGCCCCGGCTGCAGAAAATTACACTGTTATTTGGCAGGCTTTGCTGGATAAATATAAGGATGACAGAGCTTTAGCTACGACATATTTAAATCAATTGTTTGCATTAAAAAATATAAACGGTCCTTCAGCAAATAATTTGGAAAAATTAGTTGATAAATACGCAGCTACTATCGCGGCCCTAAAACAGCTTAACATTGATAATTTGAGTGATTTTATTTTTGTTTATATGGGGCTTAGGCTTGTAGATTCAGATACAGCGAAAGGTTTCGAAACTGCGATTCGTAGTCAAACGGATATGCCTAAATATGATGAATTTATTAAATTCTTACGAGAACAAGTTAAAATTTTGTATCGCACGAGCACTTCGTCGTCATCACAACAAGCTCGTGGCAACCCTACGGCACTGCAGCCCGCTTCGAGCGGCCGCGCCGCCACCTCGCGTGCTTTTCCCGCGCCTCCGCGCGCTTTAGTTTCCACTCAGCAGACTCAAGCCTCCGGTAAGCTATGTAAGCTTTGTAACAACACTGCGCACACGCATCTCTATGCATGTAACCCATTTACGAAACTTTCGGCTCTCGATAAATTTAAATTTGTAAAAGAAAATCGTTACTGCGTTAACTGTTTGAGTAATCAACATACATCGTTTTATTGTAACTCGAGCACTTCTTGCCGTAAGTGTAATGCGAAGCATCATACGTTGCTTCATTTTGGTAAGGAAATTTCACCAGCGCAGTCGAGCACCTCCACTGTAGCTGTAAACCAGGAGACTGAAATAATTGAGATCTTGAACTTACTTGAAATCGACGAGGAACTCAACGCAAATCCTGTCTTGGATGATTCTTCGCGTGAAGAGGAGAATCCAGAAGTATCGTTTTGCACATTGTCTTCTACAAAGTGCGAGTCAAAAGCAACTACGCAAATTCTTGCGACCGCAAACGTTTACGCGACCGGTCGCAATGGTCGAGATGTAGTGATTAGATGCTTACTGGATCCCGGATCTCAAAAACATTATATAACAACAAAATGCTGTTCTAAGCTAGGATTAAAGATTGAATGTGATTCACCTGTCGCTGTGAAAGGTATAGGTGGCTCAACACAGATAGTGAAGGGCACTGTGAAAGTTAATTTCAGATCTCGGTTTAATAATTCTAAATTTAATATTCATGCACTAGTACTGAATCAAATCACAAGTGACTTACCAACGTGTCCTGTAGATACAACATTCCTTGATAGTTTGCGAAACATTCCCATGGCAGATAGTTCCTGGGGTACGCCAGGAGAAATAGATTTGTTAATAGGCGTAAGTCTTTTTGCTGAGATGTTGCGACCCGGAAAAATAGTCGGAGAACCCGGCTCTCCAGATGCCCTTGAGACTGTTTTGGGTTATATCGTTCTAGGTGACGCTCCAGCGGCTTCCCAAATTCACGCTGCAACTTCTGTGGCATGTCATGCTGTCACGACTTCAGAGGTAGAATCTTTAGTTCGGAAAATGTGGGAACTCGACGAGATAGATCCTAAACAATTTTTGAGTGCGGATGACAAACAATGTGAAGATATTTATAAGGAGACTGTAACACGCAATACTTCCGGACAATACGAAGTAGCTTTACCCTTTAAATTCAACCCTGACTTGCTTGGTAATACTTTTGAGATTGCCAAACGCAGATTCTCATACTTAGAGCGTAGGTTTAATGCTCAGCCCGCTCTGAGAGAGGCATATGACGATGTCATAAGAGATTATATAGATCAAGGTTATTTATCTGCTGTAAACACGATCGATACGAATTCTCGACACTTTTATATGCCACATCACGCGGTTTTACGGGATGACAAAGCAACGACACGGGTCAGACCTGTCGTAGACGCAAGTGCTAAGTCTAGCAGTGGATTTTCCTTAAATGACCTTTTACATGCTGGTCCTAATCTCCAACGTGACCTTTTCACGATCTTGTTGAATATGAGATTATTACCTGTTGCTATCTCAGCTGACATAAGACAGATGTATCTCAGAATCGGCGTTCGTGAGCAAGATCGTTGTTTTCAGCGAATCTTATACCGTTTCATTTTAGCCCATGATGATTCACCTGTGTGCAATTTTGCAGATAGCCAAAACCCTGTCAAGACGTTTGAATTCAATCGAGTAGCCTTTGGATTGAAATGCAGTCCCTTTTTAGCACTACGCACTATCGCACAACTAGCACAAGACGAGGGTCATCGTTTTCCTATCGCGAAAGAAATTGTCCAGAGAGATCTGTACATGGATGATATAGCCAGTTCGCTAATGAGCTCTGATCAAGCGATTGCAGCCTTTCAGGAGCTGATCGAGCTGTTCAAGGCTGGGGGTTTCCACCTAGTCAAATGGAGTAGCAGTTGTAAAAGGGTACTCGAACAAATTCCTGAAGATTATCGTCATTCACAGAATGTCGAATTTGATAAAGATGACACTCTGAAAATATTAGGCCTATGTTGGCATCCTTATGATGACGAGTTCGCTTTCAAAGTGTCGTCAGATGATCGACCTTGCACTAAGAGGAACATTTTGTCCTCTGTTGCACGTTTGTTCGATGTTCTTGGCCTAGTGGCACCGATCATTTTGTATGCCAAGCTTTTAATCAAAGAGCTTTGGATTGCCAAAATTGACTGGGACGATGTTCCCCCCCAACGGATTGTACGATTGTGGAATCAGTTCCAAAAGGAACTTCCCGATGTTGTAAAGATGAGATTTCCTCGACACATTGGTGTGATGGAGGGTTGTTTAGTGACCATTCTTGGTTTCGCTGATGCAAGCGAGAAAGCCTACGGTGCTGTCGTTTATATCCGAGTAGACACTGAACAGAGTCAGGCAACTGTCATGTTATCGTGCGCGAAATCAAAGGTTGCACCTTTAAAGGTTATCTCTTTGGCACGTCTGGAATTATGTGCAGCCTTATTGCTTTCTAAATTGATAAAAAAGGTTTTTGAAACTTATTCAAGCAGATATCCAATCAATTCTATATTTGCATTTTCAGATTCGACCGTAACATTAAATTGGATCCACTCGTCACCTCATAGATGGCACACGTTTGTTGCCAATCGAGTTTCAAAAATTCAGGATAATCTGTCGTCTGATCACTTTTACCACATTAAAGGCAGCGAAAACCCAAGTGACTGTTTGTCCCGTGGGTTAACTCCAACACAACTTGTGAATCACCCTCTGTGGTTGCATGGACCCCCCTGGGTCAGTTTACCCAGGCATGAATGGCCTATTAAAGCGTTCGTTCCAAATGAGTCTCCAGACATACCAGAGCTTAAGTCAGTTTCACTGGCGACAGTGAAACCTGTTAGTGAGGAACCCTTTTTATATGAACTAGCGCGTAATTACTCGTCGTGGCAAAAGTTCCTAAACGTCGCGAGTTACGTTTTCAAGTTCATGAGAAAGCTGCCCGCTGGGCCTATTGTTGTAACGGATTTGGAATTTACGGAACGCGAAATAATTAAAGAAATTCAGTTAGTTCATTTTGGTGATGATATTCAAAACTTAGAAAAGGGAAATTGTTGTTCTCCACCTCTTAGAAAATTAAATCCAGTTTTTAAAGATGGAATTATACGTGTGGGTGGCCGCCTGATCAACTCAGACGAGAGTTTTGATTTTAAACACCCTATTCTGCTTCCTGGTAAGGATTATGTGGTGAACATGCTTATACGTTTTTATCACTGGAAATATTTGCACACAGGTTCTGGATTATTGACATCTGTTCTCCGTGCTAGATATTGGATATTATCTGCTAGACGAGCAATTAGATCCATTGTCTCTAAATGCAATGTATGTTTTCGGTTTAGGCCTAGACCTGGGTTTCCTATGATGGCAGACCTCCCAATGCCTCGAGTGAAAGCTGTAAACAAAGCTTTTGTTCATACTGGCTGCGATTACGCCGGTCCAATCCAAGTAACCCCTTATCGCGGCAAGGGTATAAGAAGTCGTAAGGCTTACATTTGCCTATTTACTTGTCTCACCACACGAGCAGTACATATCGAGCTTGCAAGCGATCTAAGTACAGCTTGTTTCCTGGCAGCAATGAAACGTTTTCTGGCTCGACGTGGATCTGTTCAATCTTTTTATACAGATAACGGAACAAATTTTATTGGTGCTCGTTCTTATCTTCGCGATTTATACACTTTTCTAGAAAATGAATACGGACCAATTTGCAAGAAGGAGTTAGCCGAAAATCGTATTCAATGGAAATTAATCCCTCCAAACGCTCCCCACTTTGGTGGTTGCTGGGAGAGTAACGTCAAATGCATAAAAACTCATTTGTATAAGGTCATCGGCCACCAGATTTTAACTTTTGAAGAACTTCAAACTGTTTTGGCACAGATTGAGTCATTACTAAATTCGCGACCACTGACCGTGCTTACCTCTGATCCTTCAGATCCAACGGCTTTGACGCCAGCTCATTTTTTGCATACTGCTCCTCTCAAATTTTTGCCAGCATCTGATGTAGTTGACTCGATTCCACATCTTCTAACGCGATATGAGCTCTTAGATAAATGAGTACAGTCATTCTGGATGCGATGGCGGAGGGAATATCTGCATGACTTACAAGTTCGTCAAAAATGGAACTCACCATCCCTTCCTGTCAAAGAAGGAATGGTTGTAGTTATAATACAGGATAATGTCACACCCTTGCATTGGCCTTTAGGCGTCATAGTACAAACCTTTAAAGGCAAGGATGATGTTATCCGCGTAGCGACGGTAAAGACTAAGCACGGTATTTATCAAAGACCAGTTGTTAAACTGTGTCCACTACCAACTCAATAGAAACTAGCAAAATTTAAGATAGTCAGGTTCTAGCTAGGTAGTGTATTATAGTATTAAGTTATTTAGCGTACAAGGTAACAAGGTTCATATCAGTCACATATATATTTTCTTTTTTCTTTTCTTTGAAAGATTTCCTTTCAAGGCTGGGGGAAATGGTTACGCCAGTTTTATCAAAATCATTATTTGCTTTATTTTTTGATTATAATAAATACTCGTAGTTGTTTATGTCAAAATTACTCTGGTTTGGATGCTTGTATGTTACGCGGGTTAATGTGATCCCTCGCTCGCCATTGGCCCGTTTGGAGTGCGAACCCCGAACTGTCATACATCATCAACCAATAAGACTTGTTTTCGATGTCGGCGCGCGAGCTAACGCATCTTTCTGCCGCTCACAATTTTCGGTTGTCTTTTCTGAAGATTCTACGTTAAAAGACTGTGTGTGATATCAAACCTGTTCGCCTGTGGTTCCTGAAGAGGTGTACATGGAGGCAGGAGCATTCGCCTTCGGGATATGCAGGTACGTCCAAGCCTAGGTACAATTGTCCAATGTGCAACTACGAGTCAGTCAGCCAGCACCTATCTTAAAAATACAGTCCACTATTTAGGTATTAACATCATCCCCTTGTTATTTACGCACCACTAATATTAGTATTGAATTATTGTAAACAAAGCAGCGCCGGCGCCGGTCCGTCGGGAGAGTCCTGTTACATCAAACCATTTATGTAAAGTTTGGGATAACATAAAAAAATATTTGATTTTCAACCTTAAAAACATGCTTAAAAAATATATATAAGTTGTGAAATAAAGAGAAAATAGAAAAATCGAAAAGAGAAAATTGGATTCTCAGTCAGGTTGGCAGGGTGGATAGAAGAAACTGTTACGAGTATGTCGGTAAGAAAATATTTTTATTATTGTTCAGAAATTAAATGATTTTTTATATATTTTATAGGTAATGCTTATTATTATTTTATAAGTACTTTTTGTGAGAATATAGTAAAGGCATGAATGATATTATGGAGGACTGCATACCAGAAAATCAATGCATCATGAAATAATTAAGAGATAATAGTCATGTAATTAATATTCCTTTTTTTTTTGTTACAGTTCCAAGATTCTCAAGATCTTTTCAATTTCACCCCTATGGAACCTCGGCTGGTGCAAAACGAGGTTGGCGAGGAATCAACGAGGCGTTTAAATCTGAAGAGGTCCAATGATGTGACGCATTACAGTTTTGTGAAGCGACCTTTAAAAGGATCAAAGATAATCCGCATCGAAATATACGATGCAAAAGATTTTGCCGATCGTGAAGAAAGTTCATGCAAATGCAAAGCAGATTTGTGCGTACAGCATGTTGTCAAACACGCCATGATGGACGGTATATACCAATCAACCAAGGACCTCGTCGTTAGGATCCAGGAAAATTTGGAAAGTGTTGTTTTAATGAATAGATAGGTCGTAAATAAGTACTTACCTCCTAACTACACTGTTTACTATTAATTATAATAATATTAGTAAGATAAGATGCCTTATTAAGTACGTGTAAATAGTATGTACCTACTTCATAGTCAATAACAAAGTATTTACTACTTATACTGTGTAAAATAACAATAAAAGCTCATTAAAAAAAAAATGCATTTTTATTTAGTGCATACCTACTAGCTATTATACTAGGTAACGAAATAATGCAACCATCTTCCATATTAAGAACACAAGATCATGTTCACAGTTTCACGTGTAGCACAAGCCAAGCGCCACACACGATGCATTACTACTTACTAGTGTCTAGTCTATAGTATAATACACACTGATCACTGCATGATTCATTCATTCAATTCACATGCAGCATCGTACCCATAGTAACACACTTATACCTTTGTTTGTATTTAAATAGATTGAATAGATGAACAATGTAAATTGGGGGCTTCTAGATCAGATCGCAAGATCTGATCTAGAAACCCCAATTTACAACTACTGTGGTTGGTGAGCAAAGACTAACGTTTGAAGAGTTCACCACTGTACTGACACAACTGGAGGCGTGTCTGAACTCGAGACCGTTATGTTCGCTTACAGAAAACATTGAAGATTTGGATTATTTATCACCGGCACATTTTTTAACAGGAAGATCCGATTTAACAGTGATCGAAACAAAGGAGGATGCGAGAACAAGATGGTACTTAACTACTAACATTTTTAAACAGATCTGGCAAAAATGGAAGAATGAATATTTGAGCCAATTAACAGCAAGAGAAAAGTGGTCTAAACCTCAAGAAAACTTGAAGATAGGCAACATGGTGGTAGTGCATGAAGATAACATTCCAGCTGGACGATGGATTATGGGCCGAGTGATAGATCTGCATCCCGGTAATGATGGCTATGTCAGAGTGGTGTCATTGAAGACGAATAATGGCATCATTAAGCGACCAGTAGTCAAACTATCTTTATTACCAGTAGAAATAGAGACAAATGTCAAACAAAACAATTCAACTGAAACAGATAAGTCAGCGAAACCGGGCTCTGGAACCCGGAATAACAATAAACGACCTAGAAAGGTGACACCAGGTGCATTATCGTATGTCGCCATGGCATTGAGTTTCTTTATGTCACTCTGCAGCGTTGCAAACTGCAGCTACAACATAACATCATTAGATAACAATATGGTTTAAGACATTTATTTCTCAAAAACAGAATAAATACATTCACTTATAATGAGAAACAATAGTTACACTAAAAATTTAAAAAACGGGTAGCGGAAACAGTCCGTTATCAATTATTATGTACAAAATAATACAGCAAACAAACAATGTTAGTGATTAGCTTAATACTATGTTAGTAACACAAGACTATCTCGGAAGGATAACAAGTTTAGTACATTACTCGTATTTAAATTCATTAATTTTGTGATGTGGGTAAGCCAAAATAAATTAAGTGAGACAAGTACCCGTGGTGTGCGCCCAATTAAGTGTCGAAACACAGTTTCTATCACAGCTGCTATTAAAGGCATTTGTTGTTAAACTTTTTGTTGCTTGTTATTTTGCTTAGTTTATTAAAACATCGATCGTAAGTTTATTTTTTAGGAATTGAAATAGATATAATTATATTTTTTATGAGCATAATACATTTTTTTTTTTACTTCTTTTGATTAACTTGGTAACTAGTACATGAACTAAAATAATTGAATTTTTTTTTGAATAAGGAATTTTAATTTCTTTTTAAATAGAGGAAAAGACTGTATTTCTTTGATATCTCTTGGAAGATTGTTATACATATCGGCACCTTCATATCTAATATTTCGTATACCATAATTTGTCCGTGGTTTTCCAAATAGACAGATATCGTTAGCGCTACGCAGCAGTCGGGTTTGGATATGCAACTTCTTTGTAAATACAATTTGAGAATGGATATCTTTTGTCAATATTTTCCTTACAAGGATACATGTATGGAATTTATATAGTTGTGCGAGTGTCATTAATTTGGTTTTTTGGAAGACGGTTTTTGTTGGCGTTAGGTAGTTCATATTAAAGAGTAATTTGATTATTTTATTTTGAGTTGTTTGTATATTTTTTAAGTTGGTTTTGTTTGCTAAGTGGGGTTTCCAGGTGAGGTTTTTATCTAGGATGAGGCCAAGATATTTTTCAGATTCTGCTTTAGTCAGTGGTTCGTTATTTACATGGAGTGGCTGAAAATTTGGAATTGTTTTATTTTTTGCACTAAATATGATAAAGTTAGTCTTGGACACATTTATGGTGAGCAAATTATATTGAAACCAGGTGAATAATATATTGAGGTCTTCTTGGGCTCGGCTCATGACTGTTTGTACTTCCTTTCCAAAGTAGAAGAGGCAAGTATCATCGGCATAAAGTGTAACGTCTGCAGCTAGGTCTAGATCTTTTATATTATTAATGTAAATTAAGAAGAGCAAAGGTCCAAGGAGGGAACCTTGTGGAACGCCGAAAGTAATAAGTTCAGGAGTACTTTTGGTCTCACCAATTTTCACTATCTGATATCTATTGGCGAGATATGACTCAATTATTTTGTATGCTGATCCCTTAATGCCGATATCTCGTAGTTTTTGAAGGAGTAGTTTGTGGCTTATCGTGTCGAAAGCTTTTTTTAAATCTATAAATATACCGAGGGCGATATGTTTTTGGTCAATTTTACATTTTAAGTTCGTTATTAGGTCTATAGTAGCAGATAAAGAATTTGACTTAGAGCGGAAGCCATATTGTTTATGATAGAGCAAGTTTTTTGAGCTTAGATATGTCTCGAAACGTCGGTAGATTACTTTTTCGAAGATTTTTGATATGACCGGTAGAACCGATATAGGACGATAATTGCCCGGGTCGGTTTTTTTGCCTGATTTAAAGATTGGGCTAACTTTAGCTATCTTGAGAGAGTCAGGGAAATATCCAACTCTTAAGCAGTCGTTAATACAGATTGTTAGATTCTCAAGTATTATTTCTTTAACAGCTTTCAGGGTCTTGCAAGAGATACCGTCTAGTCCAGTTGTTGTGTTTGAATTTAGGCTGTCAATAATCTTGCTAACTTCCTGTAACGAGGCAGGGGCCATTTCTGGGAGTTCGGTAGATATATCGTCAGTATTTTTGTTGTATAGGTGCTTGTATGCTTCACTATCGTGAAATTTTATTGGGATTTGCTTTGCTAGAACAGAGCATATATTGACAAAGAAGGAGTTGAAACAGTTACATACATCAGATATTTCAGTAAGACAGGCTGACTGTGTTTCAAGTTTGTTAAGGGAAATACAATTTTTTGCTGTTCTGTTGGCGCTGAGAGCGTTAATTAGTTGCCACATTTTTCGTGGTTTATGGTTGCAGTTTTTGAAAGCTTTATAGTAATATTAACAACCAATCTTTTTACTTTGACCCGATATCTAAAATCAGTCTCGTGAAAAACAGCTAGGTCCTAGTCGTATTTTACAACATGTCTCCGTATTGGGAAGGTATGCAGGCATTCGAAAAAGTAACAACATATCTGGACAAAACCTGCAAAACAACAGGCAGTGAACAATGTAACATGATAGTCCCTCAGCTGATCCATGAGTGTAATGAACTGAAATACTACAATGAACTTCTGATGACGCAACACGTAAGCGGACACTCCAGACGGCGGCGGGGACTTATCAATGCAGTTGGCAACATTGCAAATTCCCTGTTCGGCGTATTGGACGAACAATTCGCTGAAAAGTATAGTCGAGATATCAACATGATCCAACAAAACGAGAAACATTTAGCCGGATTATGGAAGAATCAGACGTCGATTGTCGAATCAGAGTACAATTTGTTGAAAAGAACAGAAGAAATTATGGCTAAACAACACAAAATTATCAATAAACACCTGATTAGGCTAGACAACCTCTCAAATAAATTACAAAAAGAAATTAACAACATATCCTTACTGCAAGAATTTACGATGACAGCGTTAACTGCCAGTAATTTGTTACATAACTTGAAAAGAACTCAAGACATTTTACTGGATATCCTTACCAATGTCCACCATGGACAGGTTAACATTCATCTGCTAACGCCAGAAAAGCTCCAAAATGAACTTAACATTATCTCTGGACATTTAGCAGAAGACCTAACATTACCTATGGAACCGAATGATATACGAAAGTTATATTCACTGATAAGCAATTAAGCATTAAAGCACGGATAACTGAGGAATACTTCATCTTCCAAATAACATTCCCACTTATCAGTAGAGACCGATATAAATTGTACAAAATCCATCCGATACCACATCAGATGAATAACACCAAGATAGAGTTCATCCCGTCGTCGGAATACGTCGCTACGGATCTAAAAAGAAACACATACCTAACGATTACGTCTGAAGAACTTTCTCTTTGTAAACAAGAAGGTGATCTATTTCTGTGCGATTGGAAGAAACCAATATACCACCTAAACAACGAGAACAACTTCTGTGACTTTGACCGAGACACAGAAAAATGTAAGGTACGAAATTCCAGATGTGAAAACAAGTGGACATCTCTAGCAAACCCGTCTCTTTTCTTATATCATTGCTGCAATATTTATGCCGTCAAAATAATCTGCGGGGAACAGGTAATCAAAATACAGCTCAGCAAGGCGGGTGTAATTTACTTAGAGCCAGGTTGCCTGCTGAAGGGTCAAGATTTTACCCTGAACATTCAGAGGCAAAGGAAAAATGAAATTGATATGAGTCCGGACATTTTGATACCTGAGATGGATCAATTAAACTTCATAATTAACAGCACTATGCCATTAGAAAACGAAAAACTTCACAAACGCATCGATCTTATGAAAAACAGCCAAGTGGAAGTGGGAGATGTATTATCCACCCATGATATCCATCAGTATGCCGTAAGCTACATCCTGGTCGGCGCGCTGGCGCTGGCGGCGGGAGCGCTGCTGTACAGGTGGCTGCGGCGGCGAGCGCGCCGCGCTCCCATCTGTACAGCATCTGTTGTGCTTGTCTGATCTCATCATGCAGAGTTACTACTGCTACATATGGGTTTCGGCTTAATGCATCAGTATGCTTCATTCTCGTTCCTGGCCGATGCTCAACCACAAAGTCAAACTCCAGCAGAAGCAATGCCCATCTTGCAACCCTCGTACTCAAATCTTTTTTCTTAAGTGTTATCTGGAATGCTTGACAATCAGTTACAATTTTAAATCTTATACCATACAAGTAGTGTCTAATTTTTTTTACCCCTTCTATAATAGCCCGACTTTCCAGTTCAAAACTAGTGTACTTTTTTCCGCATCATTCGTTTCACGACTCATAAAATATACTGGATGTAGCCCACCATCATCATCAGATCGCTGCATGAGTATAGCAGCATAAGCCAGACGTGATGCGTCTGTATACATTTATGTCTCCAATCTTGGATTAAATATTCGTAAAACTGGTTTAGTAGTCAAACGTTCCTTCAAACAATTGAATGCACATTGTTGCTCATCATTAAATTAAAAACTGATTTCTTTCTTGAGTAAATCTGTAAGCGGTCGTGCTATAGATGCAAAATTATGCATATACTTCCTAAAATAAGATGCCAATCCAATAAAACTTTGCAATTGTTTAAATGTTTTGGGTTCTAGAAACTTTGCAACAGCATCAATCTTATCACTGGCCGGCCTTACTTGACCATTCTCAATTGTATGACCTAAATATGTTATGCTTCGACTTATCAACTGTGCTTTCTTTTCTTCTCTTTCATCATCTGCCGGGGTACCTCAAGGAGAAGGAAGCGGATCACCAAGTGCAGGTGAGTGGTTGATACATTCATTCAGTTTCTTCTACATAAAGTTTGGTATCTACCAAAGAAGTCTGAGAAGAAAGTAAATTTTAAGAATTTTATTTAAATAAGTATACTATCCTGTGATTTTTGTATAAGATTAATCATTGTTTATTTTTGTATTGTTTTATTTTGTAACTATTCTGTGATTTTTGTGTAAGATTAATCATTGTTTATTTTTGAATTGTTTTATTTTGAGACTATTCTGTGATTTTTGTGTAAGATTAATCATTTAATTATAATATAGATTTTACTTAATTTTTTTGATTTTTATTTATTTATACAGAAAGCATAATTCGTAGAATAAATTAAATAAGTTCACTGTAAGCTACATTGGGATCTTCAGTAAGGTGGATCTCCTTATAAGATTTTATAATTAAAATAATTTATGATACCCAGTAAATAATATGAGCCAATCCTTCCTTCATATAATCTGCGCATATGATTTCTAATATTACTATTATTAAAAATTAACTGGTCATGCACCCTTCCTGGAAACCGAGCAATCACATGCAGAATTCTGCAGTCAGCATTGCAAATCTGTAATAATAACCAATTATTTGCTATGATAGTAGTTACTCAAGAAGGGCAAAGTTAAAAGTACCCAGACTATATTGATAGATGTGGAATAAGTAAAAGAGGTTTATCAGGATTGTAGCAGATGGAAATCTCTAGTCTCTGCCTACTCCTTTGGGAGACAGGTGTGAGTAAATGCAAGCATAGTAAGTAAATTATTATAATAATTCAATAAATAATCCTATAACATAAGTCTGTTTTAATTTGGAATTGTCTGCCAATTAAGAAGTATACTTACTAATTGGCTGTTTATAATAGAATTGCTTTCTATTTTTATATTGAATTCCTTGAAGGCCCGATGGGGGAAAAATGGCAATGTGGGTGCAGTCAATAGCTCCAACTACATCAGGTACTCCAAACTCGGTCTCTGAACTCTTCTGATATTCTTTGCCTTTCTGGCTCATTTGATGGGATATATACCCATTGAGGCATTAAGCTGTAAAAGTATATCAGTGACATATAATTAGGTATAATTTTAAAGGTTGTCTAAGATCACCTTTGTTCCCGTAGAAATAAGTTTTCTTGTAAAAGAGATATGTAGCTTTTTTGGTGTACAATAAAGTATATTCAATTCTATTCTAATAGCACACAACATGTGGTACCTATGCAGAGTTATATCGCCTACCTACTACTACTTAAACTTACCTACTTGGTACAAAATTTATAAGTCTAAATACTAACATTCTAATGACAGAATCCAAGAACTGGGCCAGATATTTGCTCACTGTGGTCTGAGCTAGACACAAAGTATGGTCTTGCCCTGTAGGCCTTTGGTAGCTCCCATCGCCCAGGTGATGTATACATGTGAGAACATGAAAATGGAAAAGTTGGTTAATTAATTCGAAAATAAATCAATGGGCTTTTGTTATAACATAGGTATTAAAATGTTCTTACTTTGATGTGAACAGGCAAACCATCCACCTCATTTAGAGGCTGCAAGTCCACTCGCATTTCTTCACACAAATAAACCACCATAGGCTTTGTCAGGCGGAAAATCTGTTGGAACTCCGTGTCTGACAACTCGAACGGGTTATAGGAGTCCCGAATGTTTCTTCGGAATATTTTCCTTCTTTGTGCCTCTTGCCTTCGGGCAAGAACATAATTATAATAATTTACTGCCATTTGGTGCAGTAGTTGGCAGGATTTTAATATTTTTTTTAATTATCAAATTTTATCACCACCTCCGAACGAACGTGATAAATTTCTCATAATAATCTGTCAAAATTTGGCATTTGTGACAAAATGGGTGCGCCCGTATTAGCAAATAAGACATAGAGAGTCCCAAATAAACGTCAAGAAATTAAGTCACAAGTCCAGAAATTATCTCACGCCGCCGTGCTAGCATACAAGACAAAATGGCTTTATCGCCCAAACTGTGATAAAATGTGTGACTCAAGCCCTGTCACAGTAAAAACAACGGAGCAAAATTCGTCAGTAATTCGACTAACCGGTACGAACAAATGACAGACGATTTTTTTTTCTGAATTTTAGTCCTTGGAGTGTCGCCATACCTCAAAACGTTGCAAGTTTTGGATGAAACTTTAAATTTCGTGGTACAAGGTATTTATTTATTTATTAATCACAAAATCCACAGCTCTTAAAATACCTAATCTAATACACACTTATTGTACTACTATTACAGCCAATTAAGGATTCATTATTATTATTATTATTTATAGACACTCCGAA
>CATKRY010000105.1:0-28452 GCA_949775005.1 Orthosia gothica
AGGAATATCTTCATGTATCGTGGGTGCGTTTACAAACATATGAACTCACATACACAACACCCAGAGTCGGAACAACTATCTGTAGGTCGTACAAATATTTGTTCCGTGCGGGAATCGAACCCGCGACACGCAGCGCAGCAGTCAATCGCTCAACCACTACCTTTGAACCCAGAGTACGTCAAGACTGCCTATCTGTGAAGTACCGTGCATGCTGTAGGTCTTCTGCTGACCCGGGAGTTGAGACGAGGTAGGTGGTGTTCAATTGCCTTCTTGGAGAACGAACGATTTCCACCCACAGATACTTTACATACAACATTTTTAGGTTCATAAGCCGCCAGAATATATTTGATTAAAATCCGGCCATGTGCGAGTCCGACTCGCGCACGAAGGGTTCCGTACCATTATCGCAAAAAACGGCACTACAATCACGTTTGTTGTATGGGAGCCCCGCTCAAATATTTATTTTATTCTGTTTTTAGTATTTGTTGTTATAGCGCAACAGAAATATATCATCTGTGAAATTTTCAACTGGTTAGCTATCACGGTTCATGAGATACAGCCTGGTGACAGACAGACAGACAGACAGACGGACCGCGGAGTCTCAGTAATAGGGTCCCGTTTTTACCCTTTGGGTACGGAACCCTAAAAAAAGGTTGGTCAAAAACCGAACATTCTATGTTCGACTTCTTGTATGTTTTTTATTTTTTTATTTATGTTCACGCATATCTCCGTCAATTGTGGATCGATTTTAATTTTTTTTGTTTGAAAGAGTATTTTCCGAAATTGGTCCATTTTAATTTTCTGAAGATCTGATGAAGAACTTCGGAGATATACAACAGAACTCTTCAATAAATAACGGTAAATCTCTCGGGATTGCTGCAATCGCATGTTTGTTCATTGTTTATACCATTTCATAACATAACATCACGCTAGTACGCTCTAAAAATCGCAGATGTGTACAGTTCATCTTGGTACACTTTCATTTCACCGGTTATGTTCAGTTTCATGATACTCGGGTAATCTATTCTGGCATTATAGGTGCCTTACGTAACTATTTGCCGATTAGGGAGGTACAACTAAAAAGTGAAACACAAGAAAACTTTTTTACAAAAAAAATACTACCGACTTCCAATTTACAAAAGGATAATATTTTTGTGTTCACCAAAAATCTAAAGGTACATCTAAAATACTGATCGTGCACCAAATATTAGTTGATCTACGAATAAATTATGGTCAAAGAATCAGTCCAAGAGCGAGCGAATCGAGCTCGGGCACTTAGGGCACCCCGACACGGACAGGTTAGGTTCGAACGAGATGACGGGAGCTGAAGTGAGCGAGCAAAGCGAGCGAACTCAGCTCCCGTCATCTCGTTCGTGTTAGGTTACTTTTGACCCTGCAGACAGAAATAGGAGCCCGGGGCTACGTCGACTTATATGAACATATTTTGGTGCACATTCAGTATATTTGGTGGAACACAGGCAAAATTAGGTAAATGAAATGGGAATAAATTGAAGTACTTTTAAATACCATCCTTTACAAAACTACAAAGTGAAAAATAACTTTATTTTTGGAAGTCGGTGTCCATAACGCAAAAAAATTGTACCCACCAAAGACACCGACTTCCAAAAATAAAGTTATTTTTCACTTTGTAGTTTTGTGAATTGGAAGTCGGTAGTATTTTTTTGTAAAAAGTTTTTTTATTTTTACCGGTTATGTTCAAAGTTCATGATATTCGGGTAAAGTATTCTGGCATTATAGGTCCCTTACCAAAGAACTTGCAAATAAGGTACTCTAAAAGGTGAAAAAAAAAGAAAAAATAATAATAAGCGATGCGATGCGATTCACAGCGATCATTGTACCGATAGTCGTGTCAGCCAATGGCTTAATAGCCACGAGCCTCGACCAACACCTTAGGAAGCTCTCGTTAGGCGGCTGGATCAAGGGCCTGATCCAGAAAGCAGTATTGCTGGACACGGCTCGTATTGTTAGAAGGTTCCTCTCTCTGGAGCCCTCACCGCCGGTAGCTTGGACCCTGTTCCCGATACCGGTGGGCCTCTATTTTCTATATTTTTAAATGTTTTTTTTTATTCTGGATGTTTTATAAAAATATTTAAAAATTTATAAAATAAAGGACATAATAAAAAAAAAAGTAAGCCTTTATTGCTGTTACTTAAACATGCGTAGAAAATTTTTATTTTTACTAAATTATTTCGGCCACCGGTTTTTCTTTTACAGCTTGCCCATCGACAAAGGCCTCCTCTAAAGCTTTCCACTTAGTTCTGTCCTTTGCAGTGCGTGCCCATTCTGGACCAGCTATCTTTTTTATGTCGTCTTCCCAACGTTTGCTTCGTCTATCTTTGCTCCTTTTACTATCTCTGTCACTATTCTCGTCCACTTCCCTTTTCTTTCCCTTAGCATGTGCCTGGCCATCTCCATTTCAGGCGTTTATAGATGGTTTGTATGTTTTTAAATTTAGTTTTTCTCTATATTTTTTTAATTTCACTTTGTCTCTTCTTTTAATGCCGATTACACTTCTTACAATACCGTTTTGACATATTTGTTTTTTTTTTACTTGTTGCTCCATTAGTGCCCATGTTTGACATCCATACGACAGACATGGAAGGATACACGTGTTATTTATTTTCCTTTATTCTTTGATAGGCATGTCTTTGCCCTTCATGACTTCGCTCAGAGACCAAAATCGTTTCCAAGTATTTGTTATCTTTCTATATATTTATTTTTTCATTGTGTCTTCTGTAGATATTTGTTGGCCTAAATATACGTAATCAGTGGCATACTCTTTTTGACCTCCATTTACTTTGAAGTCTCTTTTATATGAATTTGTCATTATCTTCGTTTTCGATACGTTCATTGATAGGCCAACCTTGGCGCTCTCATCTGATAGTTGTTGCAGCATATCTTCCAAATTATGCGGGTTTCCAGAAAACAGGATGATATCATCTGCAAAACGTAGATGGTTAAGTTTGTTTGTTTTTCGATTTCTTGCCCATTCCAGGTTTCTTCTACTCTCGACTTTCTAGTGCTCTCCAGATGCTATTATGGTCCAAAGAATCAAAAGCTTTATTAAAAACAGATCAAATATCAAATGAGATATTAAAATATACAATACCTGCCGGTGATTGCTCCTAAACTAACAAAACTATGCAACGACATCTTACTAACCGAAATTATTCCTAGCGATTGGATAAAATCAACTATTGTACTGATACACAAAAAGGGGGACAAGGGCGATATGAGCAATTACAGACCAATAAGTCATATGTCAAACATTTACAAGATATTCTCAAAGGTCATACTATCACGAATTGCTGTCACTCTTGATGAAAACCAACCCTGAGAACAGGCTGGCTTCAGAAGTAAGTTTTCAACGATATACCATATTCACGTATTAAGACAGGTGCTTCAAAAGTATAAGGAATACAACAAAACCTACTACTTAGGATTCGTGGCAAATAATAGTAATAATAGCCTTAGCCTCGCCTTTGTACATAAGCTGTCCTTTTGTATTTGTATAAATGTGTTTTGTGTACAATAAAGAATAATAATAATAATTGCAACTTTCAAATAAAAACACTACAAAGTGAAAAATAACTTTCTTTTTGGAAGCCGGTGTCTTTGGTTGGTGCTATTTTTTTCTTTGGACACCGACTTCCAAAAAGAAAGTTATTTTTCACGTTGTAGTGTTTTTATTTGAAAGTTGCAATTATTATTATTATTCTTTATTGTACACAAAACACATTTATACAAATACAAAAGGACAGCTTATGTACAAAGGCGAGGCTAAGGCTATTATTACTATTATTTGCCACGAATCCTAAGTAGTAGGTTTTGTTGTATTCCTTATACTTTTGAAGCACCTGTCTTAATACGTGAATATGGTATATCGTTGAAAACTTACTTCTGAAGCCAGCCTGTTCTCAGGGTTGGTTTTCATCAAGAGTGACAGCAATTCGTGATAGTATGACCTTTGAGAATATCTTGTAAATGTTTGACATATGACTTATTGGTCTGTAATTGCTCATATCGCCCTTGTCCCCCTTTTTGTGTATCAGTACAATAGTTGATTTTATCCAATCGCTAGGAATAATTTCGGTTAGTAAGATGTCGTTGCATAGTTTTGTTAGTTTAGGAGCAATCACCGGCAGGTATTGTATATTTTAATATCTCATTTGATATTTGATCTGTTTTTAATAAAGCTTTTGATTCTTTGGACCATAATAGCATCTGGAGAGCACTAGAAAGTCGAGAGTAGAAGAAACCTGGAATGGGCAAGAAATCGAAAAACAAACAAACTTAACCATCTACGTTTTGCAGATGATATCATCCTGTTTTCTGGAAACCCGCATAATTTGGAAGATATGCTGCAACAACTATCAGATGAGAGCGCCAAGGTTGGCCTATCAATGAACGTATCGAAAACGAAGATAATGACAAATTCATATAAAAGAGACTTCAAAGTAAATGGAGGTCAAAAAGAGTATGCCACTGATTACGTATATTTAGGCCAACAAATATCTACAGAAGACACAATGAAAAAATAAATATATAGAAAGATAACAAATACTTGGAAACGATTTTGGTCTCTGAGCGAAGTCATGAAGGGCAAAGACATGCCTATCAAAGAATAAAGGAAAATAAATAACACGTGTATCCTTCCATGTCTGTCGTATGGATGTCAAACATGGGCACTAATGGAGCAACAAGTAAAAAAAAAAACAAATATGTCAAAACGGTATTGTAAGAAGTGTAATCGGCATTAAAAGAAGAGACAAAGTGAAATTAAAAAAAATATAGAGAAAAACTAAATTTAAAAACATACAAACCATCTATAAACGCCTGAAATGGAGATGGCCAGGCACATGCTAAGGGAAAGAAAAGGGAAGTGGACGAGAATAGTGACAGAGATAGTAAAAGGAGCAAAGATAGACGAAGCAAACGTTGGGAAGACGACATAAAAAAGATAGCTGGTCCAGAATGGGCACGCACTGCAAAGGACAGAACTAAGTGGAAAGCTTTAGAGGAGGCCTTTGTCGATGGGCAAGCTGTAAAAGAAAAACCGGTGGCCGAAATAATTTAGTAAAAATAAAAATTTTCTACGCATGTTTAAGTAACAGCAATAAAGGCTTACTTTTTTTTTTATTATGTCCTTTATTTTATAAATTTTTAAATATTTTTATAAAACATCCAGAATAAAAAAAAACATTTAAAAATATAGAAAATAGAGGCCCACCGGTATCGGGAACAGGGTCCAAGCTACCGGCGGTGAGGGCTCCAGAGAGAGGAACCTTCTAACAATACGAGCCGTGTCCAGCAATACTGCTTTCTGGATCAGGCCCTTGATCCAGCCGCCTAACGAGAGCTTCCTAAGGTGTTGGTCGAGGCTCGTGGCTATTAAGCCATTGGCTGACACGACTATCGGTACAATGATCGCTGTGAATCGCATCGCATCGCTTATTATTATTTTTTCTTTTTTTTTCACCTTTTAGAGTACCTTATTTGCAAGTTCTTTGGTAAGGGACCTATAATGCCAGAATACTTTACCCGAATATCATGAACTTTGAACATAACCGGTAAAAATAAAAAAACTTTTTACAAAAAAATACTACCGACTTCCAATTCACAAAACTACAAAGTGAAAAATAACTTTATTTTTGGAAGTCGGTGTCTTTGGTGGGTACAATTTTTTTGCGTTATGGACACCGACTTCCAAAAATAAAGTTATTTTTCACTTTGTAGTTTTGTAAAGGATGGTATTTAAAAGTACTTCAATTTATTCCCATTTCATTTACCTAATTTTGCCTGTGTTCCACCAAATATACTGAATGTGCACCAAAATATGTTCATATAAGTCGACGTAGCCCCGGGCTCCTATTTCTGTCTGCAGGGTCAAAAGTAACCTAACACGAACGAGATGACGGGAGCTGAGTTCGCTCGCTTTGCTCGCTCACTTCAGCTCCCGTCATCTCGTTCGAACCTAACCTGTCCGTGTCGGGGTGCCCTAAGTGCCCGAGCTCGATTCGCTCGCTCTTGGACTGATTCTTTGACCATAATTTATTCGTAGATCAACTAATATTTGGTGCACGATCAGTATTTTAGATGTACCTTTAGATTTTTGGTGAACACAAAAATATTATCCTTTTGTAAATTGGAAGTCGGTAGTATTTTTTTGTAAAAAAGTTTTCTTGTGTTTCACTTTTTAGTTGTACCTCCCTAATCGGCAAATAGTTACGTAAGGCACCTATAATGCCAGAATAGATTACCCGAGTATCATGAAACTGAACATAACCGGTGAAATGAAAGTGTACCAAGATGAACTGTACACATCTGCGATTTTTAGAGCGTACTAGCGTGATGTTATGTTATGAAATGGTATAAACAATGAACAAACATGCGATTGCAGCAATCCCGAGAGATTTACCGTTATTTATTGAAGAGTTCTGTTGTATATCTCCGAAGTTCTTCATCAGATCTTCAGAAAATTAAAATGGGACCAATTTCGGAAAATACTCTTTCAAACAAAAAAAAATTAAAATCGATCCACAATTGACGGAGATATGCGTGAACATAAATAAAAAAATAAAAAACATACAAGAAGTCGAACATAGAATGTTCGGTTTTTGACCAACCTTTTTTTAGGGTTCCGTACCCAAAGGGTAAAAACGGGACCCTATTACTGAGACTCCGCGGTCCGTCTGTCTGTCTGTCTGTCACCAGGCTGTATCTCATGAACCGTGATAGCTAACCAGTTGAAAATTTCACAGATGATATATTTCTGTTGCCGCTATAACAACAAATACTAAAAACAGAATAAAATAAATATTTGAGCGGGGCTCCCATACAACAAACGTGATTGTAGTGCCGTTTTTTGCGATAATGGTACGGAACCCTTCGTGCGCGAGTCGGACTCGCACATGGCCGGATTTTAATCAAATATATTCTGGCGGCTTATGAACCTAAAAATGTTGTATGTAAAGTATCTGTGGGTGGAAATCGTTCGTTCTCCAAGAAGGCAATTGAACACCACCTACCTCGTCTCAACTCCCGGGTCAGCAGAAGACCTACAGCATGCACGGTACTTCACAGATAGGCAGTCTTGACGTACTCTGGGTTCAAAGGTAGTGGTTGAGCGATTGACTGCTGCGCTGCGTGTCGCGGGTTCGATTCCCGCACGGAACAAATATTTGTACGACCTACAGATAGTTGTTCCGACTCTGGGTGTTGTGTATGTGAGTTCATATGTTTGTAAACGCACCCACGATACATGAAGATATTCCTAGTGTGGGGCAACTTTTTTAAAAAAAAAGAAAGAAAAAAAAGAAATAAAGAAAAGAAAGGTCTTGAAGATCGCACACCACATGGCAGTGAGTCCACAAACACTACAGACGCTAAAACGTTTAGCTTGAGACACGATCACAACAAGAGAGGAAAAACGTTCTTCCAGCTCAGGGCGTAAATTCGAACTGATATCAATTACTATACTCTATGATATCTGTTGTATCCTACTCAAGAGGCGGCAAAGGCTTTTAAAGAAATCCAAAACATAACAGTCGAAATGTTGAAAAAAAATGTGCCCAAAACTAAGCTAAAGGAAAAAATTAAAATGTTTTTGGACATATTTGTGGAATATCCTTTCACATGTGAGATCCACAAGAAAGAGATGAAAAATGTTTTTGAAAATACAACAATAAATGTCTTGGTATATAGTTGGTGCCGATCAATCAATCGAATTTTATCTGGTAAAATCCAATACCATGGTGAGGATGATGAAATTAAACTTTCAGCACAAATATATTTCAATAAACATAAACATAAATAAATATGATTTTTGTTTCATTCCAGGTTGCCTACTAAGTACCTACCTTCAAAATGTACATAATATTGTTCTGTTCCGTTGTAGAAATCCGTGTTGTATTTCCATATTTCAATAAATAATTGTACATTTTGTTAAGTACTTAATAGGCATGAACGAATACCCATTACCCCTAGGTTTAAATAGAATATCTATAACTATACAGTACACTAGTGTGCGTATAGAGAGGTATGCACACATGCAAACGATAGTTTTAGGCGGACGATACCAGATGGCGCTTCAAATATCGTTTGAAGGTTGCAGAAAAAAACCGGAGTGGGTTCTCTATTCCCAATCTATTACTATACTCTATGACTGATATATAGGACCGCGACGTAGGTCGAGGGCGAGTTTAGTGATGATTTACCAACTACCCTCAATTCGATAATAAGAATCGAACATACCCCCACCGAAATCAATATGATTGATTTCCTTAAATTAATGATAAGTGTGGAATATGTTACATAAATAAAAGTTACTCAAACATAAATAAACTTATGATTATACGTGCAGAGTGTGTTCTAAATGTAAAGTGTACATGGTACAGAAAAAAACGAAAAGAAAACTTAAATGAACTATCTATATAATATTGTGAAGGTTATTAATTTGCATAGGGTAATAGAAAAACTTAATTTGTAGGTCTTTTGATTAATCCATTTTTAGTTTGTAGAGTTAAACCATATCCGGGCCAAATTCCATTGGAGGGGCTTAGTTAAAAGAGACTTCAGCAAAACTAAATCTCCAACCCTTAAGTTAGGCGGAGTTGAAAACCACTTCGCTCTCTGCTGAAGAGTGTGAAGGTAGTCATCTGACCAACGTCTCCAAAAGGACTGTGAAGCCTT
Source organism: Orthosia gothica (assembly GCA_949775005.1). NCBI lineage: Eukaryota > Metazoa > Arthropoda > Insecta > Lepidoptera > Noctuidae > Orthosia > Orthosia gothica. The sequence goes on from CATKRY010000105.1 coordinate 8,713, forward strand.
CTGGACGACTTGCCAACGTGACAATCTATTTTGAGGAACGTCCTCAAAATCATATTCCGGTACAGCTAATAAGCTCTGACCTATGAGAAAATGACTTGCGGTCAACACTTCGAACTCATTTGGGCAACAAAGGCCGTGAATTTAAAATGGCTTCAATTCTACAGAAAATTGGGTTGTTGAATTAAAAAAAAATTACGATTTTTTTAATGTATTTCGAAACTTTACATAACTTAAATTATATTGTCGTTTCAAAAAACTCTTAAATATTTTTTTCAATTTATTATAAGCAATTGAAAACCGATAAAATTTTGAAAAGATCCACGTGACTACAAACGGGCCACAATGAGTCGCCATGTTGGTGACGTCATAACGTTCAAGGAAATCATGATACTATAGTGTCAACTACACGTAGATTGACTAAAATATCCGAAAACTAGTGCAAAAATATTAACAAACAACAAATTTTATTTAGTCATGTGTGATAAAGGATTTATAAAGGCTAATGTCGATAATATACCCACCTGATGGACGAATTGGAAGTTTTGAGCAGAAATAAAGTAGTCGTAATGTATAATACGTGAGAGTGGACCGGTGTTAGATATTGTTGTTAACCAGGTACAATAAGAAACATAATTGTCATAACGTAATCGTTTTTACATATAGGTAGGTAATATTGGTGTAAAATAAAAAGTAAACAACACGATTGGCGCGAAACTTTGACTTTGGATATCAAAAAAACTTCATTATATACCACTAAATATGATACACATACCAGGCCCCTCAGAAAGTATTGCGAAAAAAAGTTTTTATATATGGGAGACTGGCCAGTTATAATGTTTTTCGAAAATATGATTATTTATAAGTAAAAATAAGTAAGTTCCAATTTCAAAATTTCCCTCCACATTTTTTGCGAGTTAATTCAAAGTATTGTGTCTCACTGAAATATGGATCTGCGCCGGGAACATTTTAGAGCTATGATTTTATACGATTTCAAGTGTCGCCTGAAACCGGATGAATCGTACGATAGACTTCAAATGGCATTCATGGATGAAGGCCCTTCCAAGGCAACCGTGTATCGTTGGTATAACGAATTCAAGCGCGGTCGACCAACTTTGGGGGATGACGAAAGAAGCGGTCGCCCTTTGACGGCTGTTACCGAAGAAAACGTGCTAGCAGTGAAAAATTTAATCCAAGACAATAGGCGAATTACATATCAGGAGATTCAACACATATTGAAGATTGGATCGGGAAGCGTTCACGAGATTCTACACAGCCATCTTCGCGTGAGGAGGATAGTATCACGCTGGGTGCCGCACAACCTCACCGATGCTCAGAAGCAGGCCCGGGTGGAATGGTGCCGTGATATGCTTAACAAATTTGAAGCAGGCTCGTCTCGGCGTGTTTACGACATCGTTACAGGTGATGAGTCCTGGATTTATCAATACGACCCAGAAACCAAGCGCCAGTCGACTGTTTGGGTGTTTCAAAATGAGCCAACGCCTACCAAAGTGAAGCGATCTAGAAGCGGGGGTAAGATTTTGATCGCTAGCTTTTTTAATTTGACTGGCCACTTGGTATCAATTCCCTTACGGGATCAAAGAAGCATTAATGCCGAATGGTATACTACCAAATGTTTGCCAGAAGTTTTCTCTGTTATAAGCAACAAGCGACCAAACACAGGGCTCCGCGGGCTACTGCTCCACCACGACAATGCACCTGCGCACACCGCACTCAAAACGAGGGACTTCCTGGACAGCACGCCAGTCAAACTCCTGGGTCACCCTCCTTACAGCCCTGATCTAGCACCGTGTGACTTCTTTTTATTCCCAAAAATAAAAAATCAGCTCAAAGGGATAAAATTTTCGTCGCCGGAAGATGCGCTGGCTGCGTTCGAGCAGGCTGTAAACGAGGTGTCTGCGGCGGACTGGAAAAAGTGTTTTGAAAACTGGTTCAGGCGCATGAATCTTTGTATAGAGGCTGGTGGAAAGTACTTTGAAAAGATTTAATAAAAATATATGTACGTATAGAACAATTGTTTTTAGTTTCGCAAAACTTTCTGAGTGTCCCACGTACACATAAAATTTTTGGTAATACCCATTATTTACATATCCTTTAATAGAGTACTCGTGGCTAAATAAAAACAGCCGCGCTGTTCGATCATCAAGGTTAAGCAACGCCTGACGAGGTCGGTCCGTGGATGGGTGACCATTTCAACATACCGTGTTTCCTCCGTGCCTCGGAAAGCACGTTAAGCCGTTGGTCCCGGCTGTCATTTGAAGATCTTTGACAGTCGTTACGGGTAGTCAGAAGCTTGAGATCTGACGCCAGTCTTGCCAAGGGGTACCGTGTAACCCAGTTACTGGGTTAAAGGCTAGGCAGATTGACAATATCCCTTAATAATATTGAACACTAATGTCTATATTATATATTTACAAACACTAAAAAGTTTGTAGAACAGAAACGTAAAAATATTAACTTGGTAGATTTTCGTTACACTAATTCTTCCCTACATATCTCTTAAATACGTCGATCGATTCTCACAATTCAAACAGAAATGATAGTTTTACGCCCATATCTCTCATTTAAGTATAAATATAAAATAATGAATATATCACCATAAACAAAAAATCATGTTTTCAAGTTACGTAATTATACAACAATGTCAACTTTGCTCGAAAGTTCCCTTAAAAATTTCATATTCTCAGTCTTTAATGATCAAAGTAAGAACTTAATACGAATCTAATACTAAATTAGAACAAGATAACAACAGAATTAACACATTATAATTGGAATCTAGTTAGACATAGAACATTGCTCAAATATTGTAGATTGCTAGGCACTAGGGGCTATTGCGCGAATCACATATAATTGGTATCTTTTTGTAGTATTCGTACATAATGGTACGAAGCAAGCACGATAACTTTTAAGGTTCGATATTTATGGTCAATATATTCGATATTCATCAATATATTGACGATAATAACAAGATTGAATCGGTTAAAAGTCAAAACACTGTATCAGCTATGTGCTACAATGAGTAGAAATGAACGTTGTGACGTCACACGGGCTCGGATTTGTTCGGCAAAATATCGGGGTGTTTTCGGTACTGGATTCAAAAAAATATGTTCAATTGCATTTTACTTTGTAATTACAGTGAACAAAAAAAAAACTAAAAATAGTTTTGTATGGAAACTTATATATGATCTTTCCATTTTTTACAAAAAAAAAATTGGTTCAACAAACCAATTGTGGTTATTTCTTCAAAAGTGAGTGATTTTTCTCCTACTGCACGATAGAGGTGCTATTTAGCAGATTTTATTCCTGCTTCCCAGAGTCCGCCCATGGTCACAGCGTTAGGAGGGTTATTACGCCATTCTACATGACGTGACGTTAATCCGTTAGAATTTGATTAGCACCTGTCTTACTACTCCAGAATTTGGCAACATCTTTTAAATGTTGTTGTGTTGTTGTGTTGTGTTTGTGTGTTTTTTTTTTTCAATGTTTGTCCGTTGCCTGTTAGACAAGCCCAGTCACTGGCTTCTTTTAAGAACCTAGTTAAAAACCACTTCCTTTCTCTCTAACGCTTTTATATTGGGTCTAATTTCTTTTATCATTATTATTTACTTTTTTTTTGTCCCTCCTTTCTTTGAATTTGTTAACATGTAATATTATTTATGTATGTAAGTATATATCTAAGTATATGTATATTTAAGTTTATGGATAGTATTTATTATAACAATATATTTTTGAATATATATATATATATGTTTTAATGTAATAGCAGTACACCACAGACTACCCCCTTTTTCATTGTAAGTTCTTTCAGTCCATCCAAAGGTTGTCTGGTAGATATCGCTGTCAGCGATAAGACCGCCTTTGTACCCGTATAATTAAGTTTTTCTTATAAAATAGATGAGTAACTTTTATGGTGTACAATAAAGTATATTCTATTCTATTCTATTCTACAAAGCGGTCGAATGCCGCCAAAAAACAATCGCAACTTAAATCTGTAAGAGCTTCCAAATGTACAGCCTTCGTTGAAAAGCACACGAATAAGCATAAATATAACTTATGAACCTTTGCATTGCGTCTCAAACTCTCTTTCACAGGGCCACCCAAGTCACAACCAACGTGGTCGAAGACTATACCAGGTTTTAGTCTGGGTGCGGTTAACGGACCCATTGTAGGCTGAATTGAGCTAGGTCGGCATCGAAAACAATTCTTGCATTTTGATAGAACGGATCTAATCATTCTACGAGCACTAATCATCGAATATTTTTTACATAGTATGCCTTGTAAGGTACGAGGCCCAGCATGTAAATATAACTTGTGGTAATATTCAATAATTAAATTAGTCGGATTTAATTAGGTAAAATCACAGGGTGCTTAGTGTTATAAGGTAAATCGGAATGCAAGAGTCTACCCCCCACCCTGAGGAAATTGTAAGAATCTACAAAGGGTGAAAGTTTACGAAGGGAAGCAATGTTTTTATTTTTATCTTTTAGCAACCATTCGATTTCATCATTAAAATGATTAAATTGTGTCACTCGAATTATTGTATCGCGAGCTTTCTTTAGCTCTGAAGCACTGAGAGGTCCATATGTCCTTGCAGGTGCCTTAGATTTGAGATTATTCATATACCTCTGCCACCAGACCATAAGACGTTGCAATATATTAAAAGATGAAGTTTTATTAAATATTTCTTCAAAGCTATTTTTAAATGATATATTTTGATCGTTACACGTAGTTAAAACGAACGTATCACAATTAGTTTTAAAATCAGGAATGGTAAATCCTTCCTTAATATAAAATGGTTTCATCGGCCATTGTTGTTAGCTTTAACCCAATCCGTAGCATCTTTTACGAAGCGATCTGGCATTGTTCCGCGCGAGCAAACATCGGCAGCGTTATTTTCGCTGTTCACGTGAAACCAACAATTTGGTGGCACTACGGCGATCAATTGACTTATAGCCACAAACGTTTTTAATTTATAAGGTGCCGTTTGCAGCCATGCTAAAACGTTGTTTGAATCACCTAACGCAATAATAGAAACCTTAAAATCGTTTATATTTTGTACGGCAAAACTAATTAGCTTTGATAATAGAACCGCAGCTTCGAGCTCAAGTCTAGGAATTGACAAAATTTGATTTAGAGGCGCGACCTTAGATTTACTCATCAGTAACCTAACTTCCACGTGGGTGGCGTACCTTATACTCAGAATATCCTCTAGATATTCGATAAAGGTCATACAGGTCTACGCCCCAACCTCGGCACACCCCGATGACGAGGTAGAGACCATGTATGAGGATACCTCCAGAGCCATGCATGGTTTCAAAACTCACTTCAGCGTTGTCATGGGGGACTTCAACGCGAAACTGGGCATACGAGACGAGGATGAGCTGCAATTGGGCAATTAGGAGTTGGACGACGGAACCACCGGGGTCACCTACTGGCCAGTTTTATGGAGAAGTAGGGCCTCTATATGATGAACTCCTTCTTCAAAAAGCGTGAACACAGGAAGTGGACCTGACAGAGCCCCGATGGTGCAACAAAAAATGAGATCGACTTCATCATGTCAACCAAGAAGCAAATGTTCAATGATGTCTCTGTGATCAATTCAGTAAAAACCGGGAGCGATCACCGCATGGTAAGAGGCACATTGAACATTAATATTAAGCTTGAAAGGTCTCGACTGATGAAGTCTACGCTCCGTCCAGCACAGATCCAGGTCCAAAACCCCGAGAGCTTTCAGCTCGAACTCCAGAATCGTTTCGAGTGCCTAGGGAGCTCCGTGGACAAATACAGTGACGGGTTCGTGGAAGCTGTCCATACGGTCGGGTCTGGCTATTGGGCAGAGCCAGCTCACGAAACTGAAGACCGACCATTGCAGGATCGTATCCGCCAAACCGGAGCTTGTGAGGACGATCGAGACATTCTATGGACAGTTGTACACATCAATCAGCAAACCCGTTGCGAGTCTAGCAAACGACCCAAGAGTTAGATTGACCCGACACTATACCGAAGATATCCCGGACGTCAGCCTGTACGAGATTAGGATGGCTCTAAAACAGCTTAAAAACAACAAGGCGCCGGGTGATGTCGGAATCACGGCTGAATGCCTGAAGGCGGGTGGGTCCTCAAGGCCCTTCAGAAGCTGTTTGATTCCGTCATACTCGAGGGCAAAACGCCACAGGCATGGTGCGGGGGTGTGGTGGTACTCTTCTTCAAGAAGGGTGACAATGCCCGGCTGAAGAACTATAGGCCCATCTCGCTTCTTAGCCATGTCTACAGTTTGTTTTCAAGAGTCATCACGAATCGTCTCGTGCGCAGGTTTGACGATTTCCAGTCTCCCGAACAAGCCGGATTCCGAAAAGGCTTTAGCACCGTAGACCACATACATACGCTGCGGCAGGTTATACAGAAGACCGAAAAGTATAAACTGCCTCTCTGTTTAGCGTTTGTGGACTACGAGAAAGCCTTCGATTCGATCGAGACTTGGGCTGTACTGCAGTCTCTCCGACAGTGCCAGATCGACTACCGGTACATTGAGGTGTTGAAGTGTCTGTACAAAAACGCCACCATTTCAGTCCGTCTTCAGGATCAGACCTCGAAACCAATCCTTCTCCAGCGCGGCGTAAGACAGGGAGACATCATTTCTCCGAAACTGTTCACTGCTGCACTGGAGGACGTCTGCAAGGTTCTGGACTGGAAGGGGCTTGGCATCAACGTTAATGGCGAGTACATCACTCACCTTCGGTTTGCCGACGACATAGTGATCATGGCTGAGACCATGGAGAGCCTCAGTAAAATGCTCGATGACCTCAGTATAGCTTCCGAAAGAGTGGGTCTTAAAATGAACATGGACAAAACCAAGGTGAATGCCCATGTAACACCCACTCCTATCAAGATCGGAGACTCTACACTCGAAGTTGTAGACGATTATGTTTACCTGGGACAAACGGTCCAGTTGGGTAGGTCCAACTTCGAGAATGAGGTCAACCGTCGAATCTGACTCGGCTGGGCGGCGTTCGGGAAGTTGCGTGGTATCTTCTCGTCCAATTTACCGCAGTGTCTCAAGACAAAAGTCTATGACCAGTGTGTGTTGCCAGTGATCACCTATGGGGCCGAGACGTTGTCGCTCACAATGGGCCTTATCAGAAAGCTTAAAGTCACCCAAAGGGCAATGGAGAGGGCTATGCTCGGAATTTCCTTGCGTGATCACGTCAGAAATGATGATATCCGCAGGAGAACCAAAGTTACCGACATAGCCCGAAGAATTGCCAAACTTAGTGGCACTGGGCAGGGCACATTGCTCGCAGAACGGATGGCCGATGGGGCCGAAAAGTTCTGGAATGGCGACCGCGAACCGGAAGACGATACGTTGGAAGGCCTCCCACTAGGTGGACCGATGACCTGGTTAAGGTTGCGGGAAGGCGCTGGATGCGAGACGCACGGGATCGGTCAATGTGGCGACGCCTTGGGGAGGCCTATGTCCAGCAGTGGACGTCTTTCGGCTGAAATGATGATGATGTTGATGAACCTAACTTTCACGTGACCATCGTTATCTTCACTACGTAAGTAGATACAAGCTGCATAGCCACGTGAGGACGCATCGCAGAATCCTATTAGCTGCATTTGATTAAAGTGAGATATTAAAACATGACGCTGAATTCGCAATTTACCTAAAACTGGCAGTTCGGCAATAAACTTATTCCACTGGGTGGTCAGCTCAGTTGGCAACTGATCATCCCAGCCAAGGCAGTGTTTCCAGAGATCTTGTATTATGCACTTTGCGACAAAAGTAGAACATAGAACCTCCTCCTTTTTGGTAAGTCGGTTTTTAAAATGAGAGGATACCAAGGTAAACTGTATACATTCTGTATGCGCGCCCCTTTATGCCCTTTACTATTTCATAACATAACATCACGCAGGGGTACTGCGTGATGTTACGTTATGAAATGGTATAAACAATAAGCAGACATGCGATTGCAGCAATACCCAGAAATTTGCCGTCATTTATTGAAGAGTTCTGTTGTATATCTCCAAGTTCTTCATCAGATCTGCACGAAATTAAAATCAGACCAATTTGGGAACACACTCCTCCAAATAAAAATTATTTTTTTAAATCAGTTCACAATTGACGGAGAAATCGTTGAACATACCCAAAAAAAAAAAGTCGAATATAGAACCTTTTTCTTTTTGGAAAGTCGGTTAAAATTTAAGCTAGGCAGAAGCACCTTAAACTAAATTCGGACTTCTACGAGGAAGGTTTCACAGGCAATGAAAATAAAAAATTGGTTCAATATAAGCTCGAAAATACTCTATTCGTAGAAATTTTCTATGAGTTTCGGTTTCAGACACAAATATAGTTTCAGTCGGTCTCTAGTAAACGGCAAATGCAGTCTATGACCACTGCGCTGCGTTTCAGACACTCTATAAGTTCATGGTAGACAATACTGACATCGGTGAGGGATCTCGGACTTCAAATTGTCAATTGGCCAAGTTGGGAGAAAAGTGGGCAGGCATATTAATAAAGTGTTTATTTTATGTTATCAACTAATTCTATGAACAACACAAATTTACCTGCATGTAGGCTTGCCATCTGTACGGACACTACAGTTTCCTTGCAAACAATAGTCCTTACAAATGGAAACTTCGCATCTTTCACCATCATAACCTTCTGTGCATTCACAGACTGGCCCATCATCTTCATTCATTGAACAGACACCACTGTTCAAACAATGCTTGTGGCACACGTTGATTTCGCACCTTTCGCCGGAGAAACCAGTATTACATCTGAAATAACAAACCAGGGTACTTAATAAAAAACCAATCCAGCCTGGCTACAGAGAAAGTCCAAACATACAACATATAACATAGTAGATATATGTAGATGTCTTTTTGAATATTTTTTCTCTTGGTGTACAATAAAGTGTAAATAAATAAATAAATAAACACTGCTCAATCTCTAGTTATCCGGCCTTGCAACTCAAGTACCATAAAATCAGCAAAATCAGTTTTGGTCCGTGAATTTGGCCCATAAACTGATTTTGCTGATTTTACAATAGGTAGTATAGTTGCCATTGCCAATTTTGGGAAGCAATTTATTGGAGACTGTACCCGATCGGTTTGTCGCAGTTGTGTTGGGGGTCTTTGTCGAATAAATGTTATTTTTTTCTATTCTTTCTTTAAAATAAAAGTTCACAAGACACTCCAAGCATCAACATTAATTTTGTACGAGTAACTAGCTTTTACCCGTGACTTCGGCTGCGTAAAAGTAGTATTTCTAATAGCCATTTTTTTATATCGCGAAATTGTATTGTAGGCCGTCTTACTTTAGTTCACCATACAAATTTTTATCCCCCTTTCCATCACCTTTAGGATGATTTCCGGCATAAAAAACTATTCTGAGTTCTTTCCAGCGTCTCAAACTTTCTGCATACCAAATTTCATCTAAACCAGACAAAGACAAGACAGACAGACAAAGTTAATTTCGCATTTATAATACTAGCTTGTGCCAGCAACTTCGCCCGCGTGCAAATTATTTTATCATCCCAAGAGAGAAATATACTGAGATAAAAAATAGCCTATGTGCTATTCCAGAATATAATCTATCACTGTGCCAAATTTCATCCAGATCCATTTAGCCGTTCTGGCGTGAGTGAGTAACAAACATACATCCATCTAAACTTTCGCATTTATAATATTAAGTCAGAAGTAAGATAAGATAATGAATAAAGAAAGAAAACGATAAATATAAATAAAAAAAAACAAAGAAATAAATAAATATAAATAAGAAAACTTAAGAAACTAAAGAACAATAAAAAACCGGCCAAGCGCGAGTCGGACTAGCGCACGAAGTGTTCCGTACTTGGTAAATTGCAAATCAAATCAAATCAAAATTGTTTATTTGCTTAATTCAGTTAGATTCAAACAGGTGTTACAAATATTTATAAAGTACACTGTATCATACCTAATAAGGTGTGCAAATATTTATATTATTGAAAATCCATCTAAATAATTATTAAAATAACAATACAAAATAATTACACTGAAAAAATAAAAAACAAAATGCAGTTTACGATTTTTGACATATTAAAAAGCAACTACTTACTAGATCTCGTTCAAACCAATTTTCAGTGGAAGTTTACATGGTAATGTAAATATTTTTTTAATTTTATCATTCTCTTATTTTAGAAGTTATAGGGGGGGGGGGGGACATTTTACCACTTTGGAAGTGTCTCTCTCGCAAACTATTTTGTTTAGAAAAAAAATTCATTAGAAACCTCGATATCATTTTTGAAGACCTATCCACACGTATGGGTTGGATGAAAAAAAAAATAGTTTCAATTCTAAGTACGGGGAACCCCCAAAATTTAAAAGTGAGAAAATCTTAATGTTGTTCACAGAATACAACTACTTACCAAGTTTCAACAGCATAGCTCTTATAGTTTCGGAAAAAAAAGTGGCTGTGACATACGGACAGACAGACAGACAGACATGACGAAATTGCATTTCGATTAATTTTTTGCCATTTGGCTACGGAACCCTCAAAAGAGAGAAAACAACATAAACAATAATTGTAGTAGTAGTAATAACATAATATAAGTATGAAGTTTAAGTTAGTATGTGTGCTAGGTACCCTAAATATGGATTTCGAAGCTTACTAGTTTCTTTCTGATAATCAGTGATAGGGATAGTGTGAATGCTTAAGATCTGTAAACAATAGGTATCCTATCACGGGGCTGTTTTAAGTGACTTTAGTTAGGTTAGGTTATTAGGGTAAGCTTAAACCACGACGTGACGTGACGCGAATATGCTAATACTTAATGAGACAAACATGTTTTACCTGCATTCCGGTTGTCCCTCAATACTGACACTACAATCTCCTCGCATACAATAGTTCTGACATATTGAAACTTTACGTCTCTCACCAGTGTAACCCGGTGTAGATTCATAACGAGATTCCTCACTCAATTCCGTACTATGGGAACAATGAACGCTTACATCTGATGACTCTCGGGCCGAGTCGTTCGGTATCAGATTTTTCAGAGGTTCACAGTTTAGATTGCCTTGAGTTTGTTCCTTTGTTGTATAGTCGGCTGTTATATATTGACAATCCCGACAGGAGCTGTGAGTAATTGAAAATACTTTATAAACTTCCTCTCGTTGTTGTGGATTTTTTGGTAATTTCCAAATTGCGTTTTGATCTTCGCCCCACCAGTAGATAAAATCTTTTGATACGGCCAGAGAGTTTACTCTTGATTCGTGTTTGATGGTATATAATGTTGTTTCATTCTTTCCATTCAAATTGGCACTTTCAATAGAGAATTGTGGACAATTATTATATTTGCACTGAATCCAGTACATTTTCTGTGACTGTGGATCAATGGCCAAACTTAGACGCCGTTGAACAAATTTATTTATTAGAGTTTCTCTTTTGGAACCATCAAACCGAGCCCTTTCTATAAGATTGGCTGTGATCCAATAAATATACCTGTAATTTGTAATAGTGTAATTACTATGAATATTCATAAAATTCAAAAATATTTATGTTGAGTCACAAAACCTAACACAATATAATATAAATAACTTACAAATGATATTTTTTTTCAAATAGGATTAATATGAATTAATATTTAATCAACTTAACTCATTAAGGTGATATAAAATTTTAGTATGAATTTTATGAAAAATGCATTTTGTTTATTTTTAAGGTTAGAAGACACGCTTAGTTGATGAATATCACCATAACCTGTAGTTTGTCACATATATTTACATAATTTATTGCCTGTGTCAATCATTCATATGTGTGTATGTGTATCTTCGATCAACAATACTCGTACAACAGACTAGATTAAAAAAAAAACAAAAAGAATACAATGCTAAATTCTGTTCGCGTGAATATATACATACTATCACAAAGTACGAAAGCGGTGGCGCGCCGCAGATACTATCCTAGATTTACAATACTTACTACAGCTACATTTGTTTACTAACGAGCTGAGAAGTTTCCAACAGTTTTAAGTTCAACCTGATTACAACCTTGTCCTAGTATTAAAGTTACAAATCTTTAAAATATTAGCTTATACTTACGACCGTTCGCCACAAAAAACGAACAAAGCAATAAATTACTTCTCATCATCATCATCTGCTTAGCCTTTTGCCCAACTATGTTGGGTTCGGCCTCGAGTCTAACCGGATTCAGCTGAGTACCAGTGTTTTACATGGAGCGACTGTCTGTCTGACCTCCACAATCCAGAAACTGGATAACACGATACGTCTTGGCTAGACTGGTGTCAGATCTCAGACTTCTGACTACCCGTAACGACTGTCAACAATCTTCAAATAACAGCCGGGACCAACGGTTTCACGTGCTATCCGAGGCATGGAAAGAACTCGCTATATAAATCTTTAAACATCTGGTCACCCATCCACGAACCGACCTCGGCAAGCGTTGCTTGACCTTGATGATCGACCCGTGCGGCTTTTACTATTTAGCCACATGCTGTCACATGTCTTCGAATTGTTGGTTCTAAGACATGCCGGTTTCCTCACGATGTTTTCCTTCACCATTTTGAGAGTAGTGGAGATAAAATAATTTACACAAAGTAAAGCGCCTGCCAGGGCCTGCAGTCTCGACATAGCTAACGATCGTTACGCTAGCTAACATTCGTTAACTCTTACCACAAAATAGTAAGTATACAGAAGGGCCACTCCCGCCGTTTGGAAAATTGACAGCTAAACTTGACAGATTCACTAGGGTTGCTACTATATTGATTCCGAATAAAAAAAAGGGTAGGTTGCCCAATTTACAAACATAAATACATAGATTCGTCTAAACATACATCATATCATGCTTACATGCCTTAGAGGGTAGACAGGGCATCAAATATCCATTTAATATCACGAACACTACAACCCTAGTGAATCTGACAAGTTTAGCTGTCAATTTTCCAAACGGCGGGAGTGGCCCTTCTGTATACTTACTATTTTGTGGTAAGAGTTAACGAATGTTAGCTAGCGTAACGATCGTTAGCTATGTCGAGACTGCAGGCCCTGGATTCGAACGCACCCACGACCTACAACTTGTAAGTCGCGGCTGTTACCACTGGGCCACCACTAGCAATAAATTACTTCTGTCACTTTGAAATGAAAAGGCATAGGTTAAATAACATTTAGTGTGAAAAAAACTAGAGTAAAATAGAGTACTTTTGCCCGTTGTTGCCTTTACGTTGACAAGAATTTGGGTTTAAACCTTCGGTTCAGTTTCGCTCGATTGCCGAACAGGTCTCAGCTGCGCGAAGGTAACTTGTGCTTTGGCGATCATTGAAGCGATGTCCTCACTACCTCCAGTTTCTGACAAGCCGTTCCCGAGGTAAGTGAACTTGTGGACGCGTTCCACTGCGTCTGTGCCAATCAGCAACGGTGAATTATTCTTCACACCAGATCTCATCTCTTGGGTCTGCCGGGTGTTTATTTTTAGTCCCGTTTCTGCCGCTTCCTGGCTTAAATCTTTCAATTTAGATTGCATGTCAGCGTGGGTATGGGTCATCAGCGTAATCCAAGTCCTCTAAGACGTTGGATAATCCTCTATCCCGCGGCGTTTCTTAAAGAAAACTTTACCAAAGACATACCGACCTTTAAATTTAAACCAATATGTATTGATACAATTAAAAACGTGTTCAAAAGTCTCAATATAAAAAATACTGAAGACTTATGGGGGATATCCGTTAAGGTTCTTGAAGATATTATTGACTCAATTGCTCCTGTCCTAACAGGCATATTCAATCAATGTTTGGACAGCGGCACCTTTCCTGACTTAATGAAACACAGCAAAATAGTACCAATTTTCAAATCAGGTTGTAAGAGTGATCCCTCTAATTATAGACCTATATCCGTGCTTCCAGCATTGAGTAAAATCTATGAAAAAATCATGCTGGATCAGATGTTGTCTCACTTCAATTCAAATGGGATCCTGCATAGTCAGCAGTTTGGTTTCACGAAAGGTAGGTCGACTACGGACGCGGGAGTAAAACTCATCAGTCACATTTTGGAATCTTGGGAGAAGTCCCAGGATGCCATTGGCATTTTCTGTGATCTCTCAAAAGCGTTCGACTGCGTCGACCACAACACACTGATCTGTAAATTACACCACTACGGAATTCGAGGACAAGCTGCTGATCTTGTGCTTTCATATTTATCAAACAGACAGCAAAAAGTGAATGTTAATGGGGTGACGTCCTCCGGGTCTCTAGTCAAGATGGGCGTGCCCCAAGGTTCAATTCTCGGCCCTTTCCTTTTTCTTGTTTACATTAATGATCTCCCTTTTATGATGGCCAAATTATCGGATATAATTCTATTTGCTGATGATACTTCGCTAATTTTTAAAATAGATAGGAAAGATACGGATGTCTTACATGTCAACGAAAGTCTTATTATTCTCACAAAATGGTTCGCAGCTAACAATCTTTTACTGAATGCGACAAAAACTAAATGTCTTAAGTTCTCTTTACCAAATGTACCACAACGAGACCTAAATTTGAATCTTGACGGCAAAAGTCTTGAAGTTATAGCTGAAACTGTATTCTTAGGGATTACTATCGATTCAAAACTGCAGTGGGGCGCGCACATTAGAACTCTTTCGGGTAGGTTAAGTTCAGCTGCATATGCAGTAAGGAAAATAAGGCAGTTAACCGATGTAGCCACAGCTAGGTTAGTATATTATGCTTATTTCCACAGTATTATGTCTTATGGCATTCTGCTGTGGGGATCAGCAGCAGATGTTGACTCAATTTTCATCTTACAAAAGAGGGCAATCCGCGCAATCTATGAAATGGGTCCTCGCGAGTCCCTTAGAGAAAAATTTAAAGAAATCGATATACTGACTCTACCTTCACTCTATATTTTGGAATGTATTTTGTATGTCCGCAAAAATCGAGGGCTTTTCAAAACTAGAAGCGACTTACATAATTTAAATACACGCAGTAAGCACGAAATTGTAATACCCAAATTCAGATTAACAAAAACTAGCAAGTCTTTTTATATAAACAGTATACGCTTTTATAACAAGTTGCCAAAGTCAGTTATAGAACTGACTGATGGAAAGTTCAAAAACTACATCAAACGTGTCCTTGTTAAAAAAGCATATTATAAAATCAAGGACTACGTTGAAGATAAAAAAAATTGGCTTTAGCTCCTTCTGCGCATGCGGCTTCCCTGGTAACTCATAAACGGCACAAATATGTGGTTGTCTCTAACTATTCTCAATCTCATTAATTCTTTGTTTTTTTTTCCTTCTTTTGATTATTCTTTTTACAATGGTTTTCAATCATCTTCATAGCCCTTTGCTAAGAATATTTACAGCACTGATAACAATATTTGTGCCACATGTTAGATTTAGTCTTTTTTTTATTTTACTTTTGTATAGATTCCTTTACCGATTATTTTGTAAATGTGTGAACATTGTAGGCCTTCTAGATGCTTGTTAACTTTTTAACTCGTTTTATTTTCTTTTGTTTAAATAATATGTAATCTTTTTTTTTTTTTTGTTTTCTTACGACTTATTGTCGGGCCTACGTTGTCCCCACATATCTAAGTACTAATGCTGTAACAAGGAAATATTGTAAAACCAAACCATTTTTTTAAAAGAGTAACCATGGAGTTTCTTGCCGGTTCTTCTCCATAGGAAACGACCAACCCGAACCGTGCACATTGTCGACGTTTTATAAGTGCCCATGTAGGCCTATATGAAATAAAAAATTTGATTTTGATTTTGATTTTGTTTGTTGTCAAAAATGCGAAGCAAAATCCCATGAAGAACGTCAAAAAAAAGTTAAACCAAAAAATCAAAAAACCCGACTGCTTCAAAAGCGAACTAAAAAGACGTAAACAAGGAGAAAATCATGCTGTGCAGTCGGAGAATACATATTCGCGGGCTGGCTCACCAAAATCTGGTGTATCCTCCGCCTCCTCCTCAGCTCACAGCATCCTCTCTAGTGAGTTGATTCTGTTTTAAGGCGCAGCATATTCGCCCTTCACCCTGCATCCGTTAGCTCAGCTGCAACTCGGGGTGGCGGATGCACGGCGGCGCGGTTGCAGCAGGTCCCAGGGAGAACGACGGGGACGTGGATGACTCGGACTGGCTAGCGCTCTGCTTGTTACGGTACTCCACCACGAGTACAGCAGAAGCTATTTTTGGCACATTATAAGGTGATGCTGTTCTGACCAACAGCGATTCCCACCAAAACTTACCCTAGCTTCTCACCCCCACGAATCACGTCTCAAATGAGCTGTTATTTACCAAGACGTACATTTTGCGCCGAACCGATATCTAGTTGTATTGTTGATCGAAGGTGAAGAATGGGTGAGAAAGGTGAGAATGTACAATTTATGTGTGATAAAGATTTTTATAGAAAACAATGGCTGCACAGATCACCCTCCAGACAAAATTAGACAATCCCCTTAAATTCAGTATCCCTCTTTATAATTATTAAAATTTGAAATATTCGGTTTTATTATAAAACCAAGTCAAATCTACCCTGCAATGGTCTAAAAAAAATATTTCTGTTTATTTTTTATGTTCGGCTATGTTTTGCGGTGTACCTATGTATGTATTATATCACTTAAAGTAACTTACCCTCCACAACTATCTACGGCGATATCCACGCAGTGCCCAAACGTCGTAATTATAAGTTTTCCGTTAACTGCTTTAATAGAAGATGCAGGATTTAATGGAAACGAGTAAATATTATAATTTCCGGCGGTCCAAAACAGTAATTGTGTGACCGGGTCGTAAGCGACAGACACGCCATAGCTGGTTATTGCAACCGTAAGTAATTGTTGTATATTCCTCGTTGATAGGTCAAAGCTGGATATTGACAAGGTCGGGTAGTTGTTATCAGCAAAAATTACCCTGTAGTGAACTGGATCAAAAGTTGTGGATTGAATATCTTTAGCCGAAGGAATGTCTTCTGTGTGCGTAAGTGTTGTATTGTAATAAAACTGTAGTCGCTTCTCTATGCCCATGACTATGTCTGAAACATGAAGATAAGATTTAATTAAAAACTTTTCTTTCCTCATCTTTTCATAAAATACGCTGCTCATACAAATGATTTCCAAATTATTTGCGCTCTACAATTTAATATAATCAATGAAATACAATAAAATAAACCATAAAAAATTTAACTTTCAAAACGTACATAACCCTTAAACCGTTTACTTGAAACGGAATCGGTTTAAATATCCTGAAGCTTCAAAATGTTTGTATTTTCTTTGTTTTTTACGGATGGTATTTAAAAGTACTTCAATTTATTCCCATTTCATTTACCTAATTTTGCCTGTGTTCCACCAAATATACTGAATGTGCACCAAAATATGTTCATTAAAATATGTCTTAACGAGCATCTATTTAACAACTGTTGCAAATTTGTAAAAATAGTATAGTAATACACCTATTTTTAAAAACAAGCATTTATTTTTTTAGTTATGTTTAGTTTAGTTTTAGTTTTCGAATAAGACGACGTAGCCCCGCTGCGCGGGGCTCCTATTTCTGTCTGCAGGGTCAAAAGTAACCTAACACGAACGAGATGACGGGAGCTGAGTTCGCTCGCTTTGCTCGCTCACTTCAGCTCCCGTCATCTCGTTCGAACCTAACCTGTCCGTGTCGGGGTGCCCTAAGTTCCCGAGCTCGCTTCGCTCGCTCTTGGACTGATTCTTTGACCATAATTTATTCGTAGATCAACTAATATTTGGTGCACGATCAGTATTTTTCGGGGAAGAATAAAATAGTTATTATTGTTAATTAGTTATGTACAGATTATCATTCATATAAAAGGTAAAATAAAACTAATACTTTATTTTAGGCGTTTTTAATTACTCTAGATTTAGATTTTGATCAATAAATTAATTTTAAATATTCATTAAATATGTTTGGCAGAACGTATATTTTGCTCGTGCCTTAATGCGTTACGATGTGACAGCTATTCACACATGCGCAATAGATATGCCCGAGGAACTATTAGTTAATCTGTGGATACGCTGAACGCGCTTGAATAAGCCCGCCATTTTATAATTTAATTTATTTATTTATTTCCTCGCACAATGCATAGTAAAATGTTGTATGATACACGTACGTAAGATGATTTCCGACTCGTGTCGATTTATCCACTCATCGGAAATCACCTACCTTCCGCACTTGTAGCATAAATAACTATTACAATGCATGTCCTCGAAAAGAGCGGTTTTCCAAGCAGCCAAACTGTGCGGAAAGTGTCACTTTTTCACTAGTGCTTTTTACTTTCCTGTTTTATTTTTTATTTTTAACTCCACCGTCAGCCCGACGCATAGAGTTTTTATTATTTGAGAAAAGTTTATAAATTAGTTATGTACAGATTATCTATACCAATATTATAAAGAGGAAAGATTTTTTTGTTTGTTTGTACCGAATAGGCTCCGAAACTACTGGACCGATTTTAAAAATTCTTTCACCTATAGGAAGCTACATTATTCCTGAGTGACATAGGCTGTTTTTTATTCCCGAAAACGGGTCCCGTGGGGGTGGCCCACGGAAGCGAAGCCGCGGGGAACAGCTAGTTAAGAATAAAATTAGACTCTATACGATGTATAGTATGTATTAATAATTTAATAGTAAAACCCAGAAAATAAAAATGACAGATATAATTTTTAAATCAAAAGAAGTATAATTTTTAAATTAAAAAATCGACCATGTAGTCCGTTCCGTGTAGGTCGCTACACCATACATTTTTGACATTTTACTAATTGCTAGTCATTCATATAAAAGGTAGAATAAAACTAATACTTCATTTTAGGCGTTTTTAATTACTACATTATACTAGTACTATATAATTATTAGACTAGACTAGATTTAGATTTTGATCAATAAATTAATTTTAAATATTAATTAAATATGTTTGGCAGAACGTATATTTTGCTCGTGCCTTATTGCGTTACGATGTGACAGCTATTTGCACATGCGCAGTAGATATGCCCGAGGAACTATTAGTTAATCTGTGGATATGCTGAACGCGCTTGAATAAGCCCGCCATTTTATAATTTCATTTAATAAATTTATTTATTTTCTCGCACAATGCATAGTAAAATGTTGTATGATACACGTACGTAAGATGATTTCCGACTCGTGTCGATTTATCCACTCACTCACTTCGCTCGCTCGTGAATAGAAATGCCACTCATCGGAAATCACCTACCTTCCGCACTTGTAGCATAAATAACTATTCCAGTCACCAAAGTTTCAACGGAAACTAGCTAAAGTCACGGGCGTTATTATAGCCCATTAGTGTGGGCCCCAATATAATTATTGAATGGAATCTGAAATGTACTTACATTGCTGCTGGAAAGCGATTTAGTTGGAGATCATTAAAACAACAAACATAACGGCTAAGTGAGCATTGGATTCGCACGCAAAAGGTTCCTAATAAAACTACCCATTATTTACTAGGTTAAAATTTTTACTTCAAATTTCTTGAATTAATGAAAAAACATGACAAAAAGCCAAATTTTTAGAGTTTCATAATTCCGAGTGCAAAAACGGAACACATTATATAATCACTCTCGTGAATCTGTCTGTTCATTTGTCTCAGTCAACTTGCTTTGAATCTACAATGAACCTCTGTGATCCAAACACGGACCCGTAACGTATATAAATGACAAATTTTGAAAATAGGGGATACGTTAGAAAAATATTTTTTTATAAAATTA
>CATKRY010000105.1:28652-61817 GCA_949775005.1 Orthosia gothica
TATATTTCATTTCAACATTTTTCATTTATGCTCCACTCCTATTGGTCGTAGCGTGATGTTATATAGCATATAACCTTCCTCGATAAATGGACTATCTAACACAAAAAAAACTTTTCAATTCCAACCAGAAGTTCCTGAGATTAGCGCGTTCAAACAAACAAACAAACTTTTCAGCTTTATAATATTAAGTATAGATTGTGCTGTCAATCATAATGAAATTGGTTTCAGGCTATATTTAGATATCTAAATTCGGCGGATCATACTTTCGATGGATGGCATTTCGTGACACATTCCGATCCTTAACACATGAAAATAGTAGAATTAGTTCAGTGTACAAGTTTCATTATTAAATTTCTTATTTAGAAGGTGAAGCAGCACGAACCGTTTCGAATCTAGAGGTATCTGCTGATAATTATCGGAAAGCTTGGAACCTATTGTTGAACGTTACGACAATAAACGTTTGCTGATAAATCATCATCTCAGCGCATTATTTACCATAATTTCTGTAAATAAGGAGTCTGAGAAATCATTGCGTTTCATGGTGGACCATGTGACAAAAAAAATACGTGCTCTCTCGAACTTAGGAGAAGACACTGAGAACTGGGATGTCCTTATCATTCACTTAGTCGCTTCCAAGTTGGACAATAATAACTTCGTGAAATGGGAGGAACATCTTAACGCGTTGTCAACAGATACCCCTACACTTAAGGCGGTACCCCGAACAAAACGCCGCGCAAGCCGTGTTTCGTGCTGTTTTTAGGAGCTATCTACTCGTTATTTAAAAAGATCTATCAATTTATAAAAATACATTAAATTTCACATATTATTGATTCTAAAATGGTAGATTTAGTTTTTTTTAATGTTGTATATATTTCACTAATCTCCTTCCAACAAAAAAACATAAAAATGAGAAATAATTATTGATAGCATGCATCTCCTCGTAAAGTGTTCATTAATTATTTTTTGTACTAACACTAATGGATAGACAATTTAATAACGAACATTTTTGTAGTAAAATATTTTTCGAAAGACCAAAATTCGATTTTTTTAAGATTTTATTCTAAAATCTGGGCATATTCACTACTGTAATTCGTGCACCACCAGTGCCGCTAGACCAATAGGAATGCTCATATCTCATGCTGATTTTTTGGTCAGGGTACCGTCTTAAGGAATTTTATAAATTTTTAAATGATCGTGCATCCGTGCTCGATTCCTTGCACCGCAGGAAATCAGATAACGCCTGTAAACCCAATCATGATAAACAGCGTCCAGAAGGCCATTCAAAGAAACCGGACCACATACGTCACAATAAAACAAATGCATATATTAGTAGTAGTAACCAACCTTAAACACAATCGTCCTCATCATACCTTTGTCCATGCTATAATGCTGATCATAAAACATTCGATTGTCCATCGTTTAAGGCAAAGAGCATAAGCGAGCGTATAGCAGAGGCAACTAAACTGAAATTGTGTCATAATTGTTAAAGGTTGGGTCACCATGCATTTAAATGTCGCTTAGGCCGTTTATACGAGGACTGCCCTATCAATGCTACAAAGGTAATCGGTTTTGGCAACAATAATGCAGGTACGATAACTGAATATTGCATTGCCCAATTGAAATCGTTAAATACTCCATTCAACGTCATTTCTAACTTTAATGTTATGAAGGAACTAACAGCTTCAGTTCCCAATTATACGTTGTGAGTGTAGATATGTGATAAAAACTATTAACTTAATTAATGGAAGACGTGAGTCAATACAGGTATAGGTTAAATAGTTACAAAAGGAAATAAATAAACTACAGACTCATAGGTTCTGCTTTGCTGCAAATTGAAGATACGACTCTATCATAAATTGTATCTATAATTAATTGACACTCCTTAATTATTCCGTCAATCATGGGTACAATATGATAAATTAGCTGCATATGATATGATATGATATTATTTGATAAATTAGCAAAAGCTGAAGTGGGTATGCACCGGGATGTGGTCGCAGTGGACAAGGGACTCACCCCGTTGTCCATGGCTAAAGAGAACTGGCGCAAACCTGTAATACTAACGACTGATGAACGCAAAGAGGTATGGCAAGGCAAGGAGCTACACGGGCGCTTCTATCGGGCTCTCCATGGGCCCGATGTAGATTTCCCAGCATCCGTATCCTGGCTACGTTTTGGCGACCTTTTCGGGGAAACTGAAGGTTTTGTCTGTGCAATTATGGACGAAGTTATCCTGACGAATAACTACCGGAGACATATAATGAAGGACGGGACGGTTGACATATGTCGGGCATGCCATCGTCCGGGAGAATCCATCAGGCATATTGTCTCTGGTTGTTCTCGTCTGGCTAACGGCGAGTACTTACACAGGCATAACCAAGTGGCCAGGATTATTCACCAGCAACTTGCTTTGAAGTACAATCTAGTGGAATCGGAGGTCCCGTATTACAAGTATGTGCCCGACCCAGTTCTCGAAAATGACCATGTTACGTTGTACTGGGATCGGTCTATCATCACTGATAGGACTATTGTTGCCAATAAGCCAGATATAGTGGTGATAGACCGATTAGCGCGCCGCACAATGATAATCGATGTCACGATCCCGCATGACTAGAACCTCGTGAAAGCTGAGAAAGAGAAACAAATCAAGTATCTCGACTTAGCACACGAGGTTGTCGACATGTGGAATGTATGTAACATACGTTGTTTGACTTCTATCGAGAACGGTCGTATACCTATAATTCGCGCGAGTGCGCTACGTGAGCGTAATTCGCTGGCGCATCAAAATAACGCCGTCGTCGCCGCGTTGCGAAATCGGTTGGTCAAGGTCGCCGCGATGACCCAGTTATTTATTAATTATAGTGTAAACAGTGCAATCAGTTAATTGTGAAGGTGTAGTGCCTATTTACCCTAAAATGTCACCAACAAAAATTAAAATTAAAACTGATCTGGAATAGCTGTTGTATGACAGTTACATCCAAGAAAAATCAGAAAGAGAAAAGCTGGCACTTCTTGTTAATGATTTGCAGGTCCAAATATAAAGCCTTCAGTATCAACTACAAAGCCGCCAAAATGAAAATCCCAGCTCAAGCATGGAACAAGGAAATAACGGCCCCAATGAGTTGGAAAATAAGAGCAACGTACGATTTGCTCAGTCTGAAAAAGGAAACGTCGAGTATTGCACAGACGAGGAAGAACTCGCAAAAGAGACTGAGTGGATAAGGGCCAAAAGTAGGAAAAAAAGGAAGCTAAACATTTCTCTTTCTCCCCCACAACAACCCGGAACAAACGCCCAACAACAAACAACATTGGAAAAAGAACAGACATTAGTCAAAAAAGTGCGTGCACCACCGCCAATCATTATAGATCAGGTCAAGAGCTACCAAATGTTTTACGACTCACTGACTGAAACCCAACCAACTGAATCATTCACCGCCAAAATGATGAATGGAGACTGTGTGAAGATCAACGCTAAAACTGATGACTCTTATAGAGCAATTGTTAAGTTTTTGACAGAGAAAGACTATCATTGGCACACATATGAAAACAAACAGGCTAGGCCAATAAGAGTTGTAGTGAAAAAGTTACATTCTTCTTGCCAGCCAGATCGAATCAAAGATGATTTAATATCGCAAGGTCTTAAAATAGAAAAAGTTGACCACAAGTTGAGCTGGAAGAGTAAAGAACCGCTCAATATGTTTGTTCTTTCATTTCATAATGACGAAGATGTAAATAAAATCTATGCAACAAAGCATATTTTAGGGTGTAAAATTGAAATACACCCTCTCAAAAATCCGAAACTCATTCCACAGTGTAAGAGATGTCAGGCTTATGGGCATACTCATAAATACTGTAAAAAAGAGCCAAGGTGTGTAAAATGCACTGGCAAGCACCTTACAGCCGAATGTATTAAATCGCCGCAAGAGAAACCGAAATGCGTCCACTGTGGCTTACCCCACCCAGCCAACTACAGAGGGTGTGAAGTAGCCAAAGAGATGCAAATGATGAAAAACAAAAACATCAAAAAGAAACTTGTTGTGCCAACAGCCCAACAGTTTTCTACAATAAGGAATCTTGACCAACACACACGGAAAGAAGGTGTCCAGTCAACTGTTAAACCTGTTCAAGTCACCAAAAGTATTTCCTATGCTCAGGCTGCAAAACAAGGCACCCAACCCTCAAATCTAGAAGATAAGATAAATCAGATTTTAAAGTGTATTACTACATTTGACAAAAGACTAGAGAAGTTAGAATCCAGCACTAAAACAGCTGCTCTTAATAATCATAAATGACTAATACACTAAAAATAATGGCGTGGAACTCTAATGGGCTCCTCAAACATCAGAATGAGTTACAGGCAGTCCTAGACACAGAAAATATTGACGTGTGTTTAATCTCTGAAACGCACTTCACTAAACAATCTTTCGTTAAATTTAAAGGATACAAGATATATAATTCGCTTCACCCTGACAACTCTGCCAGAGGAGGTAGCGCGGTTATAATTAAAGAAAACCTTAACCATTACGAGCACATTAAATTTGAAGAACCAGACATTCAAGCTGTGGCAGTATCAGTCAAAACCAAATTTTGTCACGTTTCCATAGCAGCTGTTTACTGTCCTCCAAGGCATATGATAAGAAAAGAGCGATATATGCAATTCTTTGAAGTTTTGGGTCAAAGATTCATCCTAGGCGGTGATTTTAATGCCAAGCATATGCATTGGGGATCACGACTGACTACAACAAAGGGAAGACAGCTCTTAAACGCAGTTAGAGACACACATTGTGAAGTTATGAGCACTGGCAAACCAACATACTGGCCAACTGATCTTCAGAAAATACCCGATCTCATAGACTTTTTCATATGTAAAAACATATCCACCAATTATGTTAGTTTGGAGGAAGAGTTTCTTATGAATTCGGATCACTCCCCGATTGTACTAAGACTTAGTCAAAAAATTCTATTAAGAGAATACCATCTAACCCTGGTTAACAAGTCTACAGACTGGGACAGCTTTGCGCTTGATCTAGATAAAATAATCGACCTAAAAACTCCATTACAAAATCATGATCAGCTTGACTCAGAAGTAAACAAATATGTTGTTAACATTCAACAATGTGCTTGGAATAACACACCACAATTAAAACGGAAATACAAGGGGCATATCTATCCCAAGGATATTGTGAATTTGCTATCAGAGAAAAGAAAACAAAGAAAGCGCTGGCAGCAAACAAGATGCCCGCGAGATATAACACTATTAAATAACCTAACTAAACAATTAAAGAGGAAAATTATACAATTTGAGGATGAAACCCTGAACTCCAATCTTGTGCAGCTAACCAACGACCAATCAACGGATTACTCTCTCTGGAAAGCTACAAAAAACCTAAAAAGGCCGATTATGCAAATACCTCCCATCAGAAACAGCGATGGAAAATGGGCCATTAGCAATGAACAAAAAGCGGTAAGGTTTGCCCAATACTTAGCAGATACTTTTCAACCCAATGAAAGTTCCATAGAAATATCGGAGAGTGAATATGTATCACAAAACCAAAGAATTCGGCTTGTGACTCCTAAAGAAGTTGTGAGAGAAATTAAAAACAATATAAGCTCGAAGAAATCTCCGGGTTATGACCTCATAACAGGAGAAATTCTAAAACACCTCCCGCGCAAAGCCATAGTTAAGCTGACCAGACTTATTAACGCAGCATTTATGCTAAAACATGTACCTGAGCCATGGAAAGTTGCTGAAGTCATTATGATTGCGAAGCCTGGGAAACCACCCCATGAAGCATCATCTTATAGACCCATTTCCCTGCTGCCAGTATTATCGAAACTGTTCGAAAAGCTCTTATTAAAACGGCTAAAACCAATTATAGAAGAAAAAGGCCTTATTCCGGACCATCAATTTGGCTTCAGGGAAAAACATTCTACCATAGACCAGGTACACAGAATAACAAACATCATCGAAAAAACGCTCGAAAACAAGGAAGTCTGCGCCACCGTATTTCTAGATGTCGCACAAGCTTTCGACAAAGTTTGGCATGAGGGTCTGATATACAAACTCAGACGCATGCTCCCCGAATTTTCAGATATTCTAGAATCATATCTATGCAACAGAATGTTTAGGATAAGACAAGAGGACGCATATTCTGAGCTAAAAACTATTCAGGCCGGAGTACCACAAGGAAGTGTTTTAGGCCCAATCCTGTACTTGGTATACACATGTGATATCCCAGAGCTAGAAAACAACACCATAGCGACCTTTGCTGATGACACTGCTATTATGGCTATTGGTTCAAACCACAAAGAAGCAGTAGAAAAGGTTCAACTAGCTGTGAACTTAGTTTACGACTGGACACAAAAGTGGAAGATCAAACTGAATGAGTCAAAATCGATTCACATTGACTTCACTAATAAACACTGCGATTATCACCCAGTCTATATAAATGACATGCAAGTGCCTTATGCGAATACAGCCAAATACCTTGGCATAACTCTTGACGCCAAGTTGCGTTGGAAATCTCACGTCAAAAAGAAAAGACAGGAACTCGATATACGGTACAAAAATATGTATTGGTTACTCGGAAGGAAATCCTGTCTATCAATACACAATAAAATTATAATATACAATCATATTCTTATGCCAATTTGGACGTATGGTATCCAATTATGGGGCTGTACTAAACAAAGTAATGTAAAAATTATACAACAATTTCAAAATAAAGTACTCAGAGATGCTGTTAATGCACCATGGTACATCAGAAATGACGACCTTCACCGCGACCTTAAAATGAAACTCGTCACCACCGTTATTCAAAACTTTGCTGAAACCCACGAACACAGACTTCATCGACATGTGAATGTGGAAGCAATCCAGCTGCTAGATAACACGGACATAGTGCGTAGGCTAAAGATAACTAAACCATTTGAGTTAGTGTAGTGTATAATAAGTGAAAAAATAATAGCAAAGAATACTGTGCTATACATGTAACACGTGAACTAAGTGTTTTTAACGTATCAGACTCTAAGAAAGTGCTACCGAACTGTATAAAAGTGCAAATTGACACTATTCTTAGTCATAACATTTTACATTATAATAATAAGTTAGAGTTAAATTGCTTATTAGTCTATTAAGGCTAGATTGTAATTTGTTATTAAGAACATTAGTTTTTATTAATAAAGAAAAAAAAAAAAAAAAAAATGTGGAATGTGGACTCGGCGATAATTGTGCCGATTGTCGTTACGGCCAACGGCCTGATGGCCAAGAGCCTCGACGACCATCTTTCGAGGCTGTCATTGGGCGGTTGGATCAAGGGTCTGATACAGAAGGCAGTACTCCTCGATACGGCTCGCATTGTGAGGAGGTTCCTGTCTCTGGAGCCCTAACCACCGGTAGATTGGACCCTGTTCCCGATACCGGTTGGCCTCTATTTTTTATATTTTTAAATGTTTCTAAGTTTTCTTTTTTAAATATTTAAAAATGTAATATAATAAGAAAAAAGATAAAAAAAACGACAAATTAATAATAATAATAAAGCTTTATTTATTCCATGCAAATTACAATCTATTAAAAGAATATATACTTAGTTTATTTATAATTACGTTACTTAAGTAATTTGTACGGACCCCCTTCGGGTAAAAGCCTCCTCCAAGGAGTGCCATTGAGTTTTGTTGCTGGCAGCGTGTAGCCAGCTTTGACCCACCATCTCTACTATCTCGTCTGCCCATCTAGCGTTAGGCCTGCCTCTGCTTCTAGTTCCTCGCGGGCCAGTCCACTGCTCTCGCCAGCCTCGCGATGTGAGCGTTCACCTCAAGAACTCGCACAAGCGACTCTGAGCTTGTTATCTAGTGTCTCATCTCTGGTGTTTCCATAACACACCTTGTTACAGAGACGGGGTGTGTTAAGGTAAACATTTTATTTGTTTAAGTTTTGGGAAGATCTGAGTGTTAGTGGCTCGCCACAATTTTAGGTATGTGTACCTGTATGTTTGTTTATTACAATAAACCTTGTAATGTGTATTAATATATTTGTTTAATTGGATCTTTCCCTAGTAAAATATACCCTCTAAATTTACTGGAGGAACGGTTAATCTGTATAGAGGAACCGGGCCTTACAAGTTATGCTCCTTGTTCTTTCAATGTTTTAATCGTGGTTAATAATTTGGAAAAGTTGCGTCTTCTTTTTTTTGTTGATTTCAAGTTAATAGTGGTTCTCAGCAATCTGTGGTCTGATCCAAAGCTGAATGAAGATAGTACTTCATACTTAGAAAATAAGTTGGGTTTTGTGGACATGACAAAATCAATCTCGTTTCTAGTATTTCTGTCGGGCGAAATCCATGTCCATCTGTTGGTATCCTTGAGCTTGAACATAGTGTTGATTATTTTTAGGTTATATTCATAAGCGTATTGAATAAGTCTTTCTCCACGGGCGCTTCTTTTCCCAAAACCATGTGAGCCGGCTACTGAATGCTCATGTTTTTTGGGTATTCCAATCTGCGCGTTGAAATCTCCCATAGAGATTATGTATTTTGTGGAGATAGAGTCATGAGCTTTCGCCAGGTCTTCATAAAAATTGTCTATGCTTTCTTGAGATTCGCTCTCTGTAGGTGCGTATGCCTGTATTATTGCAAAGAGTAAGTTTTCGAGCTCTATTTCCAAAATGCCTCTCCGATATGCCTGTAAATGCTTTTATATTTTCTTTGTGTTTTTCTTGACTAGGAAGCCCACACCATATAAGCCCTTGGTTTCACCTATATAGTACATTATGTAATCATCATCTTCAATAATGTCTTCTCCTAGTCGGCGTATTTCACTCAATCCCACTAAATCGTGGTGAGCGTTTTGAAGCGCTGATTTTAGCTCGATGAGTTTCTCTGCTGATGATAAGGTTTTATTAGCATTAAGAGTACAAATATAAAAACTGCTTTTGCTTGCTACGGGTGAGCGTTTAGTTGTGCTATCCCTATTTTTATGTTACTTGTTGTCTTGGAGGGTTGTAGTCTATCTCTCCCGCGGTGACTAGCCGTACTGGGAGATCGCGAGGGGGGCGCGTTAGTGGTTGCTATTCGGTGTTAACTTGTTTCTTGTGTGTTTGTTCAGGACTGTTGTTTTCTCGGTTATATACTAGTTTTGGTTTTTGTATAACATAATTCTTCAGAGTGGCTGTTTTGTTCTTCTTCGATGGTTGTGTCTTATTGCGTTCAGTGTGCTGGTTGCCATTTCCTGTTGACTCTGGCGATACTGACAGGTTTCTTTTATTTGTTTGGTTATGAGACGAATCGTATTTTTTTTTGTCCAATATTTTGTCTATCATACTTAATAAATGCCTTTTTCCCCAATTCTTTTTCTTTCTTTAATTGATTTTGTAAGTCCCTTCGTTTGTTGAGTACTTCCAAAGGGTAATCTTGTTTGATGTAGTATGGTGTGTTTTCAAGGCATTTACTATTTCCTATATGTCTCTCCAGGTTGTTGATAGCTATATTTTGTTTTTCTATTTTTTCTCTAGAATATCGTTTTTTATTTCAAGTTTTGGAATTTTTCGTTTATGTTGTTATTTATAGTGTTCTTTATGTCTTCCTTCATTTCAGTTTTCTGTTGTTTGATTTCTTGCTGCATGTCTAACAACAATCTTTTTATATCATCCATTTTTGCAAGGTGTTTTAGGATAATATGTTTGTTATTGTACACACAGCGCCCTCTTTCAAAACTCTGATGAAACGTTAACTATGATTGACGTGTGTGTATCGATCACAGGTGCACTGCAGATACCAATGTATGCTGTATTAGAGGTGTTGACATAATCTGCTAGATTGCGTTGGTTGTCTAACAAAGGAATCTGTACTGAGTCACTATAATTGACTTTGTTGAGGTTATGAAAAAAATTTTTCTTTAACACTTAATGTTATCGGACGTAATACGCTTCGAGCTGTTTGAAGGATTGCTCATACACTTTGTTTTGTCTCTTGGTTTCGACTATTGTTCGGTTTAGTAATGTAATTTCACAGAACACAGTTGTCAATAGTTTTGCACTTTGGCGAAGTTTTTACACTGCATTGAGTTATCACTAAGTGTTTTTATATAAATTCTGGCACAAGTACACTCAGATCAGCAAAGCGTAACGATTTTTTATTATGTAGGGACACTATTTATGATTTTTTATTATGTAGGGACACTATTTATAATTTTAATTTCACTTTATACGCGGAGCCGATGTAAACAGTGACACTGTGGCGCCCTCTCCCTATTAATAGTTACGCCCCAGTAAAATGGCGGTAACTTTATTGGAAGCCTCCACGGGGTTTTGTCGACAACATGAACAAACTTATGTTCTACCGCTGTGTTTCACTTTCCCACACTCGTGCACGTTCACTAATATTATTAGAACAAAACACCACCATTTTTACACTATTAATATTCAGTTAAACACAATTTTAGGAAAATAAAACAGAGAAGCAGCATAGACGCCATCACGTTCCCGCCAAAACTCCGTTTTCTTTCTTTGCAGAGTCGCAAAGGCGTCAGGATGGACGAGTGTGAATACTCCACACAAAACGCGCTAGATGGCGCTAAACACAAGTAGCGGTCGTCGTCGGCACAACATCTGTCGCCAAGCAAAGGTGCTGCCATCGGGGGATTTTTGCGGTACTAGCGTCGGGCGTCGGACCAATAAGGGGACGACATCAGCCCGCCGCCAACGCGAACCAATCAGGGTTGATTTTTTAATTTGAAGAAGGAATAACGAACTGTTGTTTTTTTTGCCGGGAGAATTTGGGAGGGATTTACATGTTATTTGAACCTACGACTTCTGGGCTAGGTAAAAACTTGTGTTTCAGAAGAATTGTAAGTATGTTCTATTACATGCTGTAGGTGTTATTAGAGGACTTCTCAGCAGTACGTATCACGGTAATGACCAATCAATCTGCCTTGCAATTTTCCAACTATGTTGTGGTCAGCTTGCAGTCTAACCGGATGCAGCTGAGTGCCAGTACTTTACATGGAGCCTCCAAAACCCAGTAACTGGGTAACACGATACCCGATAGCAAGACTGGTGTCAGATTGCCTGGCTTCTGGTGACAGACTGTCTAATATCTAATAATGACAGCCGGCCATCATCATTTCAGCGTAAAGACGTCCACTGCAAAACATAGGCCTCCCCCAAGTGTCACCACGTTAACAGGTCTCGTGCGTCTCGCATCCAGCGGATTCCCACAACCTTCATCAGGCCATAGGTCTACCTAGTGGGAGGTCTTCCAATGCAACGTCTTTCATTCCACGCTCACCACTCCAGATTTTTTGGCACCCCAACGACCACCTGTTCTGCGAGCAAAGTGCTGCCAACTGCCACTTGAGTAAAAGGCCTCTCGTATATATCGTGGCAATGACCGAAACCTTAAAATTGTGTGCCTACTATGTCTACTTATTTAGTACGCACATGTTAGAGTCAAGATTTATTATTTTACTAGCTGACCCGGCAAACTTTGTTTTGCCATAAAAAGACCAAACATTTATCTACCCTACCTACCCTACCTTACACTACCTACCCTACCCTACCCTAAACTACCCTACCCTACCCTACACTACCCTACCCTACCCGACCCTACACTACCCTACCCTACCCTACCCTACCCTACCCTACCCTACACTACACTACCCTACCCTACCCTACCCTACCTTACCCTACCCGACCCTACACTACCCTACCCTACACTACCCTACCCTACACTACACTACCCTACCCTACCCTACCCTACCCTACCCGACCCTACACTACCCTACACTACTTATTTTTATATAGTAGTAACCTCGTTTCCGAACAAACAATGCTCTTTCAATATAGTCTATGGCTGTGAATGACATTGACATTCGTTACGCGCGTTTTTTTAAATATGCAAAATTAAATGTATATTTTTCAATATTTCTGAGAGATTTTCTTAATATTTTTTTCCATAAGAACCTTCTCCTAATAATAACGAATACAACAAAAAAAGAATTAGTGAAATCGGTCCAGCCATTCACGCGTGATGCCGTGACCAAGGAAAACGGGTTTCATTTTTAGGGTTCCGAAGCCAAATGGCAAAAAACGGAACCCTTATAGATTCGTCATGTCTGTCTGTCTGTCTGTCTGTCTGTCCGTCCGTATGTCACAGCCACTTTTTTCCGAAACTATAAGAACTATACTGTTGAAACTTGGTGAGTAGTTGTATTCTGTGAACCGCATTAAGATTTTCACTCAAAAATTAAAAAAAAACAATAAATTTTGGGGGTCTCCATACTTGAAACTGAAACTATTTTTTTTTTATTTCCATCAAACCCATACGTGTGGGGTATCTATGGATAGGTCTTCAAAAATGATATTGAGGTTTCTAATATCATTTTTTTCTAAACTGAATAGTTTGCGCGAGAGACACTTCCAAAGTGGTAAAATGTGTGTCCCCCCCCTGTAACTTCTAAAATAAGAGAATGATAAAACTAAAAAAAATATATGATGTACATTATCATGTAAACTACCAGCGAAAATTGGTTTGAACGAGATCTAGTAGGTAGATTTTTATTATTGTCGGTTTACGGTGAGCACAAGCTTTGTACAGGATGTTACAAATGTATACAGTTTGCCTAAGTATGAAAGCAGTGGTGGCCCTGTGGTAATGGCCGCGACTTATGTGTCGTAGATGGGCGCATTAATTTGGGTAAATTATTTTATCATCACTACTTGGGCACACGGTTGGCGCTGTGGTTGAACGATTGACTGCTGCGCTGCGTGTCGCGGGTTCGATTCCGTAACATAGTTTAGTAATTCGGGTTTTTACAGAAACATACAAAAATATCTTGTCTGTCTGTATGTCTGTCTGTCTGCCTGTCTGTCTGTCACCAGGCTGTATCTCATGAACCGTGATAGCTATAATAATAATAAAAATAATAAAGAAGGCAAGGTTGCCTATGCACAAAAAGAATAGGGCGTTGGTGTGTGCCTTGGACTCACTGCTTAAGAACATCTTTGAGAGCAGTGAGAACCTCGTTGATACGCACTCAATCCTGTATTGCGGGGCTGTTGCGGCATGTCGTTTAGCCAACGTTAAGTTTCCAAACGAAGCTATTCGACCTAAGCCTGCCGTGCCAGCCTGGCAATGCAGGATCGAACGGCGTATTGATGGGGCCAGGGTACTCATTGGCAAACTATACTGTTTCAGGGAGGGCAATACAAGACCACGTGTGATGCGCTTTGTGAGGCGGGCGTTTTCGGGGACTGGTATTAGTCCCCGAGAATACATATCCCATGTCACGGAGCGCATCGACTTCCTGAAACAGAAAGTTTGTGCATGGGCAAACCGTATTCGGCGGTATAAGCGACGGGTTGACCGATACTCGCAGAATCGCATGTTCCAGAGCGATGAGAGGTGGCTATACAGAGCTTGGGAGCGACCTGAACAAAATGTGACAGACGTGTGCCGCCCGGATGATGTCGCAACGAGTACATTCTGGCGAAGCATCTGGTCGGTGCCCGTCTGTCAAACTGAGGGTGGCTGGATGCGTGATGTCGAGCGCGTGTGTGAAGCTATACCAGAAATGGAAAAAGTAACCATCAGTCTATCTGATGTAGCCAAAGCAGTTCGTCAGTTACCGAACTGGAAGTCTCCGGGCCCGGACGGACTGCATAACTTCTGGCTAAAATGGTATAGCAGCTCACACGCGTTTCTGGCATCTCAATTCCAGTTATGTTTAGAGTCTGGGTCGCTTCCGCAGTTTTTAACAACAGGCGTTACCCACCTGCTCCATAAGACAGGTAGTCCCGCGGAACCCAAGAATTATAGGCCAATTACTTGCTTATCAACGGTCTATAAACTTCTTACATCCATCCTGAGAGCAAAAATTGATAAACATATTGAAGTTAACTCAATAATGTCTACCTCTCAGAATGGATGTAGGAATGGGTCCTGCCGAACTAAGGAGCTACTTCTCATTGACATGGCCATAAGCCAGCAGGTTCATCGATCCCGCAAGGATCTGTCGACATGCTGGATAGACTACAAGAAGGCCTACGACTCTGTGCCACATACATGGCTCATGAGGGTGCTGGAGTTGTACAAAATAGATGCCACTATATGCACCTTCCTTGAGTCATGTATGGGGCAATGGAAGACAGTCCTTCGATATCCAGGATGTCGACCGATCCAGGGGGATGATGAGCCTGTATGGATTAAGCGGGGGATATTTCAGGGCGACAGTTTGAGTCCACTTTGGTTCTGCTTAGCCCTGAATCCTCTAAGTACACTGCTGGAGGATTCAGGACTAGGCTATCGGTTGAGAAGAGGTGGTCAGGTCATATCTCACCTCCTTTACATGGATGATCTGAAACTCTTTACCCCCAACAAATTCCAACTGACGGAGCTACTGAAGGTCACTGAAACCTTCAGTAACTCCATCAGAATGGAATTTGGTGAGGACAAATGTGCAGTCATGCATGTAAAGCAAGGGGAGATTATGGAATCCGAGGGAATTCAACTCTCTGATTCCATACACCTTAGACACCTCTCCTCGACTGAAACTTACAAGTATTTGGGTATGTCGGAAGCGTTGGGCATCAACAGTACTGACATGAAGCAACTGCTGAAGGAGCGTTTCTTTGGCCGCCTGAAAAAGGTATTAAATAGCCTTTTGTCAGGCGGAAATAAGGTGCGCGCCTTCAACAGTTGGGTCATGCCGGTTTTGATGTACTCTTTCGGCATACTCAAATGGACTCAGACCGAGCTCGACGCCCTCGATAGGAGGGTCCGGACACTGCTGACCGCAAACCGGATGCATCACCCACGATCATCGGTGATGAGACTGTACATCCCGCGGAAGTGTGGGGGTCGAGGCTTTTTAAACGCCAAGACTCTTCACAACCGCGAGATGTGCAGCCTCAGAGAATACTTTTTAAAAGCTGAAGTGCGTATGCACCGGGATGTGGTTGCAGTGGACAATGGACTCACCCCGTTGTCCATGGCTAAAGAGAACTGGCGCAAACCTGTAATACTAACGACTGATGAACGCAAAGAGGTATGGCAAGGCAAGGAGCTACACGGGCGCTTCTATCGGGCTCTCCATGGGGCCGATGTAGATTTCCCAGCATCCATATCCTGGCTACGTTTTGGCGACCTTTTCGGGGAAACTGAAGGTTTTGTCTGTGCAATTATGGACGAAGTTATCCAGACGAATAACTACCGGAGACATATAATGAAGGACGGGACGGTTGAAATATGTCGGGCATGCCACCGTCCGGGAGAATCCATCAGGCATATTGTCTCTGGTTGTTCTCGTCTGGCTAACGGCGAGTACTTACACAGGCATAACCAAGTGGCCAGGATTATTCACCAGCAACTTGCTTTGAAGTACAATCTAGTGGAATCGGAGGTCCCGTATTACAAGTATGTGCCCGACCCAGTTCTCGAAAATGACCATGTCACGTTGTACTGGGATCGGTCTATCATCACTGATAGGACTATTGTTGCCAATAAGCCAGATATAGTGGTGATAGACCGATTAGCGCGCCGCACAATGATAATCGATGTCACGATCCCGCATGACGAGAACATCGTGAAAGCTGAGAAAGAGAAACAAATCAAGTATCTTAGCACACGAGGTTGTCGACATGTGGAATGTGGACTCGGCGATCATTGTGCCGATTGTCGTTACGGCCAACGGCCTGATGGCCAAGAGCCTCGACGACCATCTGTCGAGGCTGTCATTGGGCGGTTGGATCAAGGGTCTGATACAGAAGGCAGTACTCCTCGATACGGCTCGCATTGTGAGGAGGTTCCTGTCTCTGGAGCCCTAACCACCGGTAGCTTGGACCCTGTTCCCGATACCGGTAGGCCTATATTTTTAATATTTTAAAATGTTTTTAAGTTTTTTTTTTTTTATATTTAAAAATGTATTGAATAAGAAAAAATAATAAATAAATGAAAAATAATAATAATAAAACTTTTTTATTTCCATATCCTTATTGTTACATTTCAAATGTTGTTAGTAGGTATTTGTTAGTATTTGGCTTACTTATTTACTAATTGTTAGTATTGTTAGTTTCTTTAACATTTTTACTACCGTGATAGCTAGACAGTTGTAATTTTCATAGATGATGTATTTCTGCTGCCGCTATAACAACAAATACAAAAACAGAATAAAATTAATATTTAAGGGGGGCTCCCATACAACAAAAGTGTTTTTTTTGCCGTTTATTGCGATAATGGTACGGAACCCTTCGTGCGCGAGTCCGACTCGCACTTGGCCGGTTTTAGTTTTAGGCTTGCCGCGCTAAATTACCCACGATTAAAAAAGAAAAAAAAGGGGACAACGGAACGACAAAAATTCCTTCCCGTTGTCTCCGTTATGTATGTGCATAGCGGGGACAACGGGAAGAAAATTTTATGACGTTCCGTTGTCCCCGTTACGGAGACACAGATTACGGGGACAACGGCAATACATCCTGTTAAATGTATGCAATGAGATGCAATTTGACCGATTTGCACATAAAATATTCTTAGAAAATACGAGCGCGATATAAATTGAGTTATCATTTAGAAAGTCCCTAAGTTTGGAAAATAAATGTAATAATAATAATCAATTAAAAGTTGCATTCATCGCCAGAACGACGCAAGCACTGCGACACTGTTGGCGCAATGGTTAATTAAGCGATTGGCTGCCGGATACTTGTGCCGATCTGGTTGTTTGTGTATTTGAGTTTGTTTATATGTTTGTAAATGCATCCACGATAAAGGAGGAATTTCTAGTGTTAGGTAATGTTAAAAAAACTTAAAAAATTTAATTCAGATTATACTTCAACAGTCAGATACATTTTTGAGGAAGGCTTTCGCCAATTCAAAAATAAATCAGCTAGAGTGAGGTTTCTCTTCGTGAAGTCGTGTGTAGGGTTAGTGACGTTTATATCAGCTTCACATCTTGATCCCTCATAGTCACCAATACATTCGCACATTGCCTCATCCTCTTCGTTCAGGGAACAGACGCCGTCGTTCAGACAATAACCATGACACGCGGACTCCTCACACCTGTCTCCTGAGTAACCGGCATCACAGCTGAAATTATGTCAATGTTAAACATGAGTCATTTAACAACATTTAACAAAAAACTAATATTGTAACTTTAATATTACAAAACTTATAACTAATTACATAACAAACTTATATTTAAAGGGGAGAGAGGAAAGGGCTAATTGCGCAACAAAAAAATCGTCCACATCGATTTCAGTGGAAAACGTGCCCAGAACGCTGGCAGCATTGCCACGTTGAATTACAATGCTGATTCTCTGGTCGAAGATAAGGTCAGTCCTCTGGTCACGTGAAGAGTTCAATAACCGTTTACTTATGCCTCGAAGCACTTGATGATCACTTGGACCCAATGGACCTAATTTTTGAAACCCAAACATATAACTGCAAATATTTGCGCCGTTTCAATGTTCGTAATCATCATCATCATCATCATTTCAGCCGAAAGACGTCCACTGCTGGACATAGGCCTCCCCCAGGCGTCGCCACATTGACCGATCCCGTGCGTCTCGCATCCAGCGCCTTCCCGCAACCTTAACCAGGTCATCGGTCTACCTAGTGGGAGGCCTTCCAACGTATCGTCTTCCGGTTCGCGGTCGCCATTCCAGAACTTTTCGGCCCCATCGGCCATCCGTTCTGCGAGCAAAATGCCCTGCCCACTGCCACTTAAGTTTGGCAATTCTTTGGGCTATGTCGGTAACTTTGGTTCTCCTGCGGATATCATCATTTCTGACGTGATCACGCAAGGAAATTCCGAGCATAGCCCTCTCCATTGCCCTTTGGGTGACTTTAAGCTTTCTGATAAGGCCCATTGTGAGCGACCACGTCTCGGTCCTCTAGGTGATCACTGGCAACACACACTGGTCATAGACTTTTGTCTTGAGACACTGCGGTAAATTGGACGAGAAGATACCACGCAACTTCCCGAACGCCGCCCAGCCGAGTCGGATTCGACGGTTGACCTCTTTCTCGAAGTTGGACCTACCCAACTGGACCGTTTGTCCCAGGTAAACATAATCGTCCACAACTTCGAGTGTAGAGTGTCCGATCCTGATAGGAGTGGGTGTTACATGGGCGTTCACCATGACCTTGGTTTTGTCCATGTTCATTTTAAGACCCACTCTTTCGAAAGCTCTACTAAGGTGAAGTGGTCAAACCGAAGGTGAGTGATGAACACGCCATTAACGTTGATGCCAAGCCCCTTCTAGTCCAGAACCTTGAAGACGTCCTCCAGCGCAGCAGTAAACAGTTTCGGAGAAATGACGTCTCCCTGTCTTACGCCGCGCTGGAGAAGGATTGGTTTCGAGGTCTGATCCTGAAGACGGACTGACATGGTGGCGTTTTTGTACAAACACTTTAACACCTCAATGTACCGGTAGTCGATCTGGCACCGTTGGAGTGACTGCAGTACAGCCCAGGTCTCGATCGAATCGAAGGCTTTCTCGTAGTCCACAAACGCTAAACAGAGAGGCAGGTTATACTCTTCGGTCTTCTGTATAACCTGCCGCAGCGTATGTATGTGGTCTACGGTGCTAAAGCCTTTTCGGAATCCGGCTTGTTCGGGAGACTGGAAATCGTCAAACCTGCGCGCGAGACGATTCGTGATGACTCTTGAAAACAACTTGTAAACATGGCTAAGAGGCGAGATGGGCCTATAGTTCTTCAGCCGGGCATTGTCGCCCTTCTTGAAGAAGAGTACCACCACACCCCTGCACCATGCCTGTGGCGTTTTGCCCTCGAGTATGACAGAATCAAAAAGCTTCTGAAGGGCCTTGAGGACCGGTTTTCCACCCGCCTTCAGGAGTTCAGCCGTGATTCCGTCATCACCCGGCGCCTTGTTGTTTTTAAGCTGTTTCAGAGCCATCCCAATCTCGTACAGGCTGACGTCCGGGATATCTTCGGTATAGTGTCGGGTCAATCTAGCTCTTGGGTCGTTTGCTAGATTCGCAACGGGTTTACTGGTTGACGTGTACAACTGCCCATAGAAACTCTCGATCTCCCTCAGCAGCTCCGGTTTGGCAGATACAATCCTGCCATCATCGGTCTTCAGTTTCGTGAGCTGGCTCTGCCCAATAGCCAGATCCCTTGGAAAAACCTTGGAGCCTTTATTTCGCTCAATCGCGTCTTTAATACGCTCGGTATTAAAGCGGCGGAGGTCTCTTTTCAAGGATTTAGAGATCTGTCTATTGATCTGCCGGTATTTGCACGTCTCATCTGAAGACTGCAGGATCATCTCACGCCTCTCCTTCATAAGCATGAGGGTATGATCAGAGAGCTTTTTGTTTCTATCTGTACGACGGGTCTTGAAAAACTTAGACCCGACCGTATGGACAGCTTCCACGAACCCGTCGCTGTATTCGTCCACGGAGCTCCCCAGGCACTCGAAACGATTCTGGAGTTCGAGCTGAAAGCTCTCGGGGTTTTGGACCTGAACCTGTGCTGGACGGAGCGTGGACTTCATCAGTCGAGACCTTTCAAGCTTAATATTAATGTTCAATGTGCCTCTTACCATGCGGTGATCGCTCCCGGTTTTTACCGAAGTGATCACAGAGACATCATTGAACATTTGCTTCTTGGTTGACATGATGAAGTCGATCTCATTTTTTGTTGCACCATCGGGGCTCTGCCAGGTCCACTTCCTGTGTTCACGCTTTTTGAAGAAGGAGTTCATCATATAGAGGCCCTCCTTCTCCATTAAACTGGCTAGTAGGTGACCCCGGTGGTTCCGTCGTCCAACTCCAAATTGTCCCACTTGCAGCTCATCCTCGTCTCGTTTGCCCAGTTTCGCGTTGAAGTCCCCCATGACAACGGTGAATTGAGTTTTGAAACCATGCATGGCTCTGGAGATATCCTCATACATGGTCTCTACCTCGTCGTCAGGGTGTGCCGAGGTTGGGGCGTAGACCTGTATGACCTTCAGCGAATATCTAGAGGATATTCTGAGTATAAGGTACGCCACCCTGGTCGACACACTCTCGATCTTCACCACGTTGTTCACAAGGGACCTGTGGACGATAAACCCGACACCACCCTGGGACTGCCGGTCACCCTCTCGGAAATAGAGCAGATTACCGGATTTGAGGATTATCGAGTCCTCCCTCTCTCTTCGGACTTCAGATAACCCTATAATGCTCCATCGCAACCTGCTCAATTCCTCTTCGAGCTCGGTGATCTTCTCGTCGGTCCGAAGTGTGCGCGTGTTGTACGTTGCCAGGTCCAGTCGTCGGTGATTGTTGGGGTAGCCGGATCTCGTCCGGAGATTCTTAGCACCCCTTGCCATGCCGTAACCTCGACCGCTCCCGTAGTCGAGGGTAGGCAGGCTGCCGGGCATTAGGGGCCATTTTTTATTTGTGCTATTCATAGGGGGGGTTTTGCCATAATCGCCACGCTTGGCAAGCGGGTTGGCGATCGCAGTATGGTTGTTACAGGAGCACAGAGAACGCTGCTGCCCATTCTCTGGTTTGTCCCTTAGTCGCCTTTTACGACACCTACGGGAAGACGTGGGATGGTGAAATTCTTAACGTCCGGCACCATACGGAACAATATTGAAATTTGGCATGAAGCAATTTTTTATAGCACATTTAAAGGAAAAAATCCAAAAACCTTAAAGTTTTAGTTACATCACATTTTTTATTTAATAATTATAAACTTATTACCCTTCTCCTCATGAACGCGTAGAGATATCAAGTTGAAACTCATATCAAATACTTAGGTCTGATTGCCTTTAAGTTGTGAAAATAAAACAAAGAACAATGGCGAAATATTAGCTGACTTAATTTTGAGCGTCTGAAAGTGAGTTACATACGAAAAAAAATCTATTAACTGTCTACATTTTTAAAGTATAATTGGGCTGGTTCAAAACGGATAAAAAAATATAATAAGTAAAAGCTATTTGAATTTTAGTTAATTTCTTTAGCTTAGTGTTGCCATTATATATTTTATCTGCTAACTAAGTGACAAGTAGTAACCATATCAAGTAATAATATCATTATTGTATTTATTGCAGTAAATGAGTAACAATACAGTTTATGTCTAAGTGTAGATGTTCCTTGCAGGTACGTAAGAATATTGTAGTGTAGTATAAATAAATGAATTACTTTCAATTAATGATTGGCAAAAAGACTAGTATCCAAGTCTAAAAAAAATATAGCTTGGTTGTTGACGACGACCTTTAGATACACGTAAAAGTCGCTTAGTTTAAATAAATATACTCTTTCCAAAGAGTATATAATACATTTCATGCTGAAATAACTAGGTAAGGGAAATACTAATGGGATATCGCCCTTTTATTTCCACGAAATTGAATAATATTATCTATTAAACACATTATTAAAAGTTACCCCTACATAACCTATAAAAGTTTATAACTGAATATCTAATATTCTCGAAAAAAAATATAGCATGGTTGTTGACGACGACCTTTTGATACACGTCAAAGTCACTTAGTTTAAATAAATATACTCTTTCCAAAGAGTATATAATACATTTCATGCTGAAATAACTAGGTAAGGGAAATACTAATAGGATATCGCCATTTTACTTCCACGAAATTGAATAATATTACCTATTAAACACATTATTAAAAGTTAACCCGACATAACCTATAAAAGTGTATAACTGAATATCTAATATCCTCGACATTATCGAACAAAAAATCTTGCACATACTAATTCAGAACATCACCCAGAGTTAGACCAGATATTTGTCATTTAATGACGTAGGAATTTCATCTCAGCTAAAACAATGTATGGGCACCTGCCATTGTTTTTTCTAAGTCAACTCAAAAATGCAAAGTTACAACCATTAGCACCGCATATTTTCATAAAGGACTATAGTAAACACCTATTAGTAAGTTTGTGTTGTTAAAAGTAACCTCAATAAAGAGGTGTTCAGCAAATTTTGAATAATTACTCGGAGACTGATCAGCGACTTTGTATGAAATATCGCCACGGAGGGAGATGGCGACCCTTCCACATCCCCTGCCCGTTCTGTCGTTACGCACCAGCTTGTAGCCGGGCAACGAATATTGCGTTGATGGAAGTGTAGGTTTGAGAAAGACCTTTGTTTTTAATTTGTGCTCCTCCAGCTTTCCATATTTTCATGTTATGGATTTCATTATGCAATAAAAATACCATAACTATGACTCTATTGTCGTGATAGGTGTACTTTTACTATACCTACAGGTTTGTACGGAACCCTCGGTGCGCGAGTCCGACTCGCACTTGGCCGGTTTTTTCCTATTACAAGCAACTGTGTTTTTGCGGTTTGGTACGGAACCCTAAATGTGCGAAGTCCGACACGCACTTGGCCGATTTTTTTGTTATTTAACAAATTTCTATTATCATTTGATAACATTAGATTTAAATAAATAAACATATAGACAGTTTCTGATTGGTTTTACGATAAGTAGACTAATATTTTCTTACAAACTATGAATAAGCTAGCAATTTTAAATCAAATTAACGTATGTTAAACAAAGTCAACGTTTTAATGTCTTTAACTCTGCACTCTTAGCACTCTTTATTGAAAAATCAAAATCGCAATCGGCAGTTTTTCGAAAAAAGCTCGATTAACTTAAGGGGCTGAATGCCCAAAAAGGCATTTTTTTTTTTTTTTTTGGCAAATCTATTGAAGATGTGGCATCTTCAATAGATATATATAGAACTATATATATAGAACTTCCTTGTGGCCGAAACACGTTGACGCACAAAAACCTCGATACAATTGAATGGCAAAGTAACCTCTTACCGTGATCTTCAAAAAATGTCCAAAAGTCTTTGTTTCCTGATAGCTACAACCTTGGGGTCTTTAAGTCAAGAGTGAATAGGTTACTTCTAGGCAAGCGTGCTTCACCGTCGACCACGTCATCACTTAACATCAGGCGAGATAGTGGTCATACGCGAGCCTATAGATGAATAAAAAAAAAATGTTTCCGGTAATACTGACCAGCGTACATTGGTACAATTAACAAAAATAACGTTCATAACAGGACGCAAAACTTCAGTGTTGTATATTTTGAATTTTCATTCATTATTTTTAAGTAATTCATATTATTATAGTTTATATAAAATCTATACAAATTCCATCTTGCTTCTCTTTCCATCCAATGCAATTCAACAATTCAACAGTGACTACTGCTAGAGAGAGTGAGTGTCGCTAGGTGGACGTATGTCGTTTTTCCCGCATATGCAAAAAAAAATATTCGATTTATTTCTCGTCAATTCAATCTGTCAATAAAAATATCAGGTATAATGCAGCCAGATCATGTAGCCTGGTGGCTTTAATTGGAACTAACGAAATCACAAGGAATATTGTCAAACTCTGTACAGTAGAATCCGTTTATTATGACTCCGCTTATATTGACCAACCGATTATTATGACGTAATTACACTACGAAGTTTGGTTTTCATATAAAATTCTTTATAAAAAAGTCGGATACAATGACTTCCCTTACAGTGATATGTCGCTTATTATGACCCATTTTATCATAAGAAACAAAGGAATACCTGTCAGCGGCCCTATGCTACATGAAAAGGCAAATGTTTTTGCCGCGCGTTTTGTTATTCTCGACTTCAATTGTTCTGCAAGCTGGATCAGTCGTTTTAAAGTTCGACAAAACATTGTGGCGGGAAAATTTGTAAATACTTAAGTACATATTTACATAAAAAAGTGTCTTTTTCACAAAACGCTTTGTATGACGTCCGCATATTATGACGTGTTTGTCAATTCCTTTCGATGTCATAATAAACGGATTCTACTGTATTCTTTTTATTCTCTGGCACTACCGCTGTCACTAGCATCTACATTTTTGTTGTATTATAAACGACTCTAGTCTTTTAGTTTACTTACTAAGTCCAGAACTAAAAAGTATTTAAACTTCTTTAAAATACAACTAATGTTATCTCAAAAACGGCA
Organism: Orthosia gothica; assembly: GCA_949775005.1. Classification (NCBI taxonomy): domain Eukaryota; kingdom Metazoa; phylum Arthropoda; class Insecta; order Lepidoptera; family Noctuidae; genus Orthosia; species Orthosia gothica. Next base: position 52,610 of record CATKRY010000105.1, read on the forward strand.
CCACGTGGCCTCCTCATCCCAGAGGGCTGGTGTGTATCAAAACCTAGTAAGTGCCTTGAAACTATTAAATTTCAGGATAGCGCAAAAATATATCATGATTTGAAGTATGCTATGGAAAGTCATGTTGTATTAGGCACTAAATGACATCTTAATATTTCAAGAGAATACTAAACAAGAAATATGAACCTACGAATTGTAAAAAAGATATTAATAGTGTCTACAGTTGAAGGTATAAACCTTCAACTGTCCATTTTCCAGACACAATAGAAATTACCATTGTTCTAATCCGATTCGGTCTGATGGACAGATGACCGGTATATTGGATATTTTAAATATGCCTAAAAAAGACAATTCCGAACTACAAAGTTTTTAGTATTTGCAAATTGAAGGTGTTTTACAATTTGATGTGATTTTCCTGTTGTAAATTATGATTAAATTGATTAATGACAACACCAAATCTCAATTCAAATTAAAAGTTTCCAGGTTAACATTACACAGTCCATTTCAGTATAGTAGAACTCATTAAAATAATATAAATAAAATTATCTGGCTATAAAACATTATAAAAAAAATGTCACCTACTGTGTTCTTATATGTGGCAGTCGCATAGAAGCAGACATAATTATAATATTTATTCAATTTGCAAGGCAAAGACTCGTATAACACTAGCCATATTACCTATTTTAGTGATCTTTATTTTTGTAGCATTAAGGTTACATCATAGGCAAAATAATAGTGAACGATCTGATGTCAGATGCTAGCCACCAGTTTGAAATAAGAACTTGCGCGGTAATGTTTCTGTAACAACCATCGGAAGAATCCGTTTATGATTTGGGCCTCTGTGGTCGGCCTTGTGTATTTAATTTTCAAAAACTTTTCGCTCCAATTTAAAGTTTGCCTCTAAGCTATCGATGACAGTGGGCTTGGCTTAGAACCTCATTTGTCGATTGCCAAATGTTCGACTTCCGCCCCTTAAAATAAGCTTTCTGCAAAAAATGGCTTTCATTAGGCGCTGCCTAATGCAAATACATGCAAACACATTCTGAATGAATAAAAATACTACCGACTTCCAAATAAAAACAATACAAAGTGAAAAATAACTTTCTTTTTGGAAGCCATTACATTTACATTTTGAAGGTAGGTACTTAGTAGGCAACCTGGAATGAAACAAAAATCATATTTATTTATGTTTATGTTTATTGAAATATATTTGTGCTGAAAGTTTAATTTCATCATCCTCACCATGGTATTGGATTTTACCAGATAAAATTCGATTGATTGATCGGCACCAACTATATACCAAGACATTTATTGTTGTATTTTCAAAAACATTTTTCATCTCTTTCTTGTGGATCTCACATGTGAAAGGATATTCCACAAATATGTCCAAAAACATTTTAATTTTTTCCTTTAGCTTAGTTTTGGGCACATTTTTTTTCAACATTTCGACTGTTATGTTTTGGATTTCTTTAAAAGCCTTTGCCGCCTCTTGAGTAGGATACAACAGATATCATAGAGTATAGTAATTGATATCAGTTCGAATTTACGCCCTGAGCTGGAAGAACGTTTTTCCTCTCTTGTTGTGATCGTGTCTCAAGCTAAACGTTTTAGCGTCTGTAGTGTTTGTGGACTCACTGCCATGTGGTGTGCGATCTTCAAGACCTTTCTTTTCTTTATTTCTTTTTTTTCTTTCTTTTTTTTTAAAAAAGTTGCCCCACACTAGGAATATCTTCATGTATCGTGGGTGCGTTTACAAACATATGAACTCACATACACAACACCCAGAGTCGGAACAACTATCTGTAGGTCGTACAAATATTTGTTCCGTGCGGGAATCGAACCCGCGACACGCAGCGCAGCAGTCAATCGCTCAACCACTACCTTTGAACCCAGAGTACGTCAAGACTGCCTATCTGTGAAGTACCGTGCATGCTGTAGGTCTTCTGCTGACCCGGGAGTTGAGACGAGGTAGGTGGTGTTCAATTGCCTTCTTGGAGAACGAACGATTTCCACCCACAGATACTTTACATACAACATTTTTAGGTTCATAAGCCGCCAGAATATATTTGATTAAAATCCGGCCATGTGCGAGTCCGACTCGCGCACGAAGGGTTCCGTACCATTATCGCAAAAAACGGCACTACAATCACGTTTGTTGTATGGGAGCCCCGCTCAAATATTTATTTTATTCTGTTTTTAGTATTTGTTGTTATAGCGGCAACAGAAATATATCATCTGTGAAATTTTCAACTGGTTAGCTATCACGGTTCATGAGATACAGCCTGGTGACAGACAGACAGACAGACAGACGGACCGCGGAGTCTCAGTAATAGGGTCCCGTTTTTACCCTTTGGGTACGGAACCCTAAAAAAAGGTTGGTCAAAAACCGAACATTCTATGTTCGACTTCTTGTATGTTTTTTATTTTTTTATTTATGTTCACGCATATCTCCGTCAATTGTGGATCGATTTTAATTTTTTTTTGTTTGAAAGAGTATTTTCCGAAATTGGTCCCATTTTAATTTTCTGAAGATCTGATGAAGAACTTCGGAGATATACAACAGAACTCTTCAATAAATAACGGTAAATCTCTCGGGATTGCTGCAATCGCATGTTTGTTCATTGTTTATACCATTTCATAACATAACATCACGCTAGTACGCTCTAAAAATCGCAGATGTGTACAGTTCATCTTGGTACACTTTCATTTCACCGGTTATGTTCAGTTTCATGATACTCGGGTAATCTATTCTGGCATTATAGGTGCCTTACGTAACTATTTGCCGATTAGGGAGGTACAACTAAAAAGTGAAACACAAGAAAACTTTTTTACAAAAAAATACTACCGACTTCCAATTTACAAAAGGATAATATTTTTGTGTTCACCAAAAATCTAAAGGTACATCTAAAATACTGATCGTGCACCAAATATTAGTTGATCTACGAATAAATTATGGTCAAAGAATCAGTCCAAGAGCGAGCGAATCGAGCTCGGGCACTTAGGGCACCCCGACACGGACAGGTTAGGTTCGAACGAGATGACGGGAGCTGAAGTGAGCGAGCAAAGCGAGCGAACTCAGCTCCCGTCATCTCGTTCGTGTTAGGTTACTTTTGACCCTGCAGACAGAAATAGGAGCCCGGGGCTACGTCGACTTATATGAACATATTTTGGTGCACATTCAGTATATTTGGTGGAACACAGGCAAAATTAGGTAAATGAAATGGGAATAAATTGAAGTACTTTTAAATACCATCCTTTACAAAACTACAAAGTGAAAAATAACTTTATTTTTGGAAGTCGGTGTCCATAACGCAAAAAAATTGTACCCACCAAAGACACCGACTTCCAAAAATAAAGTTATTTTTCACTTTGTAGTTTTGTGAATTGGAAGTCGGTAGTATTTTTTTGTAAAAAGTTTTTTTATTTTTACCGGTTATGTTCAAAGTTCATGATATTCGGGTAAAGTATTCTGGCATTATAGGTCCCTTACCAAAGAACTTGCAAATAAGGTACTCTAAAAGGTGAAAAAAAAAGAAAAAATAATAATAAGCGATGCGATGCGATTCACAGCGATCATTGTACCGATAGTCGTGTCAGCCAATGGCTTAATAGCCACGAGCCTCGACCAACACCTTAGGAAGCTCTCGTTAGGCGGCTGGATCAAGGGCCTGATCCAGAAAGCAGTATTGCTGGACACGGCTCGTATTGTTAGAAGGTTCCTCTCTCTGGAGCCCTCACCGCCGGTAGCTTGGACCCTGTTCCCGATACCGGTGGGCCTCTATTTTCTATATTTTTAAATGTTTTTTTTTATTCTGGATGTTTTATAAAAATATTTAAAAATTTATAAAATAAAGGACATAATAAAAAAAAAAGTAAGCCTTTATTGCTGTTACTTAAACATGCGTAGAAAATTTTTATTTTTACTAAATTATTTCGGCCACCGGTTTTTCTTTTACAGCTTGCCCATCGACAAAGGCCTCCTCTAAAGCTTTCCACTTAGTTCTGTCCTTTGCAGTGCGTGCCCATTCTGGACCAGCTATCTTTTTTATGTCGTCTTCCCAACGTTTGCTTCGTCTATCTTTGCTCCTTTTACTATCTCTGTCACTATTCTCGTCCACTTCCCTTTTCTTTCCCTTAGCATGTGCCTGGCCATCTCCATTTCAGGCGTTTATAGATGGTTTGTATGTTTTTAAATTTAGTTTTTCTCTATATTTTTTTTAATTTCACTTTGTCTCTTCTTTTAATGCCGATTACACTTCTTACAATACCGTTTTGACATATTTGTTTTTTTTTTACTTGTTGCTCCATTAGTGCCCATGTTTGACATCCATACGACAGACATGGAAGGATACACGTGTTATTTATTTTCCTTTATTCTTTGATAGGCATGTCTTTGCCCTTCATGACTTCGCTCAGAGACCAAAATCGTTTCCAAGTATTTGTTATCTTTCTATATATTTATTTTTTCATTGTGTCTTCTGTAGATATTTGTTGGCCTAAATATACGTAATCAGTGGCATACTCTTTTTGACCTCCATTTACTTTGAAGTCTCTTTTATATGAATTTGTCATTATCTTCGTTTTCGATACGTTCATTGATAGGCCAACCTTGGCGCTCTCATCTGATAGTTGTTGCAGCATATCTTCCAAATTATGCGGGTTTCCAGAAAACAGGATGATATCATCTGCAAAACGTAGATGGTTAAGTTTGTTTGTTTTTCGATTTCTTGCCCATTCCAGGTTTCTTCTACTCTCGACTTTCTAGTGCTCTCCAGATGCTATTATGGTCCAAAGAATCAAAAGCTTTATTAAAAACAGATCAAATATCAAATGAGATATTAAAATATACAATACCTGCCGGTGATTGCTCCTAAACTAACAAAACTATGCAACGACATCTTACTAACCGAAATTATTCCTAGCGATTGGATAAAATCAACTATTGTACTGATACACAAAAAGGGGGACAAGGGCGATATGAGCAATTACAGACCAATAAGTCATATGTCAAACATTTACAAGATATTCTCAAAGGTCATACTATCACGAATTGCTGTCACTCTTGATGAAAACCAACCCTGAGAACAGGCTGGCTTCAGAAGTAAGTTTTCAACGATATACCATATTCACGTATTAAGACAGGTGCTTCAAAAGTATAAGGAATACAACAAAACCTACTACTTAGGATTCGTGGCAAATAATAGTAATAATAGCCTTAGCCTCGCCTTTGTACATAAGCTGTCCTTTTGTATTTGTATAAATGTGTTTTGTGTACAATAAAGAATAATAATAATAATTGCAACTTTCAAATAAAAACACTACAAAGTGAAAAATAACTTTCTTTTTGGAAGCCGGTGTCTTTGGTTGGTGCTATTTTTTTCTTTGGACACCGACTTCCAAAAAGAAAGTTATTTTTCACGTTGTAGTGTTTTTATTTGAAAGTTGCAATTATTATTATTATTCTTTATTGTACACAAAACACATTTATACAAATACAAAAGGACAGCTTATGTACAAAGGCGAGGCTAAGGCTATTATTACTATTATTTGCCACGAATCCTAAGTAGTAGGTTTTGTTGTATTCCTTATACTTTTGAAGCACCTGTCTTAATACGTGAATATGGTATATCGTTGAAAACTTACTTCTGAAGCCAGCCTGTTCTCAGGGTTGGTTTTCATCAAGAGTGACAGCAATTCGTGATAGTATGACCTTTGAGAATATCTTGTAAATGTTTGACATATGACTTATTGGTCTGTAATTGCTCATATCGCCCTTGTCCCCCTTTTTGTGTATCAGTACAATAGTTGATTTTATCCAATCGCTAGGAATAATTTCGGTTAGTAAGATGTCGTTGCATAGTTTTGTTAGTTTAGGAGCAATCACCGGCAGGTATTGTATATTTTAATATCTCATTTGATATTTGATCTGTTTTTAATAAAGCTTTTGATTCTTTGGACCATAATAGCATCTGGAGAGCACTAGAAAGTCGAGAGTAGAAGAAACCTGGAATGGGCAAGAAATCGAAAAACAAACAAACTTAACCATCTACGTTTTGCAGATGATATCATCCTGTTTTCTGGAAACCCGCATAATTTGGAAGATATGCTGCAACAACTATCAGATGAGAGCGCCAAGGTTGGCCTATCAATGAACGTATCGAAAACGAAGATAATGACAAATTCATATAAAAGAGACTTCAAAGTAAATGGAGGTCAAAAAGAGTATGCCACTGATTACGTATATTTAGGCCAACAAATATCTACAGAAGACACAATGAAAAAATAAATATATAGAAAGATAACAAATACTTGGAAACGATTTTGGTCTCTGAGCGAAGTCATGAAGGGCAAAGACATGCCTATCAAAGAATAAAGGAAAATAAATAACACGTGTATCCTTCCATGTCTGTCGTATGGATGTCAAACATGGGCACTAATGGAGCAACAAGTAAAAAAAAAACAAATATGTCAAAACGGTATTGTAAGAAGTGTAATCGGCATTAAAAGAAGAGACAAAGTGAAATTAAAAAAAATATAGAGAAAAACTAAATTTAAAAACATACAAACCATCTATAAACGCCTGAAATGGAGATGGCCAGGCACATGCTAAGGGAAAGAAAAGGGAAGTGGACGAGAATAGTGACAGAGATAGTAAAAGGAGCAAAGATAGACGAAGCAAACGTTGGGAAGACGACATAAAAAAGATAGCTGGTCCAGAATGGGCACGCACTGCAAAGGACAGAACTAAGTGGAAAGCTTTAGAGGAGGCCTTTGTCGATGGGCAAGCTGTAAAAGAAAAACCGGTGGCCGAAATAATTTAGTAAAAATAAAAATTTTCTACGCATGTTTAAGTAACAGCAATAAAGGCTTACTTTTTTTTTTATTATGTCCTTTATTTTATAAATTTTTAAATATTTTTATAAAACATCCAGAATAAAAAAAAACATTTAAAAATATAGAAAATAGAGGCCCACCGGTATCGGGAACAGGGTCCAAGCTACCGGCGGTGAGGGCTCCAGAGAGAGGAACCTTCTAACAATACGAGCCGTGTCCAGCAATACTGCTTTCTGGATCAGGCCCTTGATCCAGCCGCCTAACGAGAGCTTCCTAAGGTGTTGGTCGAGGCTCGTGGCTATTAAGCCATTGGCTGACACGACTATCGGTACAATGATCGCTGTGAATCGCATCGCATCGCTTATTATTATTTTTTCTTTTTTTTTCACCTTTTAGAGTACCTTATTTGCAAGTTCTTTGGTAAGGGACCTATAATGCCAGAATACTTTACCCGAATATCATGAACTTTGAACATAACCGGTAAAAATAAAAAAACTTTTTACAAAAAAATACTACCGACTTCCAATTCACAAAACTACAAAGTGAAAAATAACTTTATTTTTGGAAGTCGGTGTCTTTGGTGGGTACAATTTTTTTGCGTTATGGACACCGACTTCCAAAAATAAAGTTATTTTTCACTTTGTAGTTTTGTAAAGGATGGTATTTAAAAGTACTTCAATTTATTCCCATTTCATTTACCTAATTTTGCCTGTGTTCCACCAAATATACTGAATGTGCACCAAAATATGTTCATATAAGTCGACGTAGCCCCGGGCTCCTATTTCTGTCTGCAGGGTCAAAAGTAACCTAACACGAACGAGATGACGGGAGCTGAGTTCGCTCGCTTTGCTCGCTCACTTCAGCTCCCGTCATCTCGTTCGAACCTAACCTGTCCGTGTCGGGGTGCCCTAAGTGCCCGAGCTCGATTCGCTCGCTCTTGGACTGATTCTTTGACCATAATTTATTCGTAGATCAACTAATATTTGGTGCACGATCAGTATTTTAGATGTACCTTTAGATTTTTGGTGAACACAAAAATATTATCCTTTTGTAAATTGGAAGTCGGTAGTATTTTTTTGTAAAAAAGTTTTCTTGTGTTTCACTTTTTAGTTGTACCTCCCTAATCGGCAAATAGTTACGTAAGGCACCTATAATGCCAGAATAGATTACCGAGTATCATGAAACTGAACATAACCGGTGAAATGAAAGTGTACCAAGATGAACTGTACACATCTGCGATTTTTAGAGCGTACTAGCGTGATGTTATGTTATGAAATGGTATAAACAATGAACAAACATGCGATTGCAGCAATCCCGAGAGATTTACCGTTATTTATTGAAGAGTTCTGTTGTATATCTCCGAAGTTCTTCATCAGATCTTCAGAAAATTAAAATGGGACCAATTTCGGAAAATACTCTTTCAAACAAAAAAAAATTAAAATCGATCCACAATTGACGGAGATATGCGTGAACATAAATAAAAAAATAAAAAACATACAAGAAGTCGAACATAGAATGTTCGGTTTTTGACCAACCTTTTTTTAGGGTTCCGTACCCAAAGGGTAAAAACGGGACCCTATTACTGAGACTCCGCGGTCCGTCTGTCTGTCTGTCTGTCACCAGGCTGTATCTCATGAACCGTGATAGCTAACCAGTTGAAAATTTCACAGATGATATATTTCTGTTGCCGCTATAACAACAAATACTAAAAACAGAATAAAATAAATATTTGAGCGGGGCTCCCATACAACAAACGTGATTGTAGTGCCGTTTTTTGCGATAATGGTACGGAACCCTTCGTGCGCGAGTCGGACTCGCACATGGCCGGATTTTAATCAAATATATTCTGGCGGCTTATGAACCTAAAAATGTTGTATGTAAAGTATCTGTGGGTGGAAATCGTTCGTTCTCCAAGAAGGCAATTGAACACCACCTACCTCGTCTCAACTCCCGGGTCAGCAGAAGACCTACAGCATGCACGGTACTTCACAGATAGGCAGTCTTGACGTACTCTGGGTTCAAAGGTAGTGGTTGAGCGATTGACTGCTGCGCTGCGTGTCGCGGGTTCGATTCCCGCACGGAACAAATATTTGTACGACCTACAGATAGTTGTTCCGACTCTGGGTGTTGTGTATGTGAGTTCATATGTTTGTAAACGCACCCACGATACATGAAGATATTCCTAGTGTGGGGCAACTTTTTAAAAAAAAAGAAAGAAAAAAAAGAAATAAAGAAAAGAAAGGTCTTGAAGATCGCACACCACATGGCAGTGAGTCCACAAACACTACAGACGCTAAAACGTTTAGCTTGAGACACGATCACAACAAGAGAGGAAAAACGTTCTTCCAGCTCAGGGCGTAAATTCGAACTGATA